>JACEVL010000136.1:2420142-2540142 GCA_020284085.1 Aporrectodea caliginosa | reverse complement strand
GAGATGAGTCTTAAAACTTACTTAGCAAGTAGGCCTAGTAGTCCTTCATGTTCAGATGTTCAGTTTTGCGCGTCGGGCAACCGATCTCCTCCAGGTCTGCATATCAGGCAACGCAGCATCTCCTCCCCTCGTCTCTGTCCATAACCACACTGTAAGATGTTACCGTTAAAAAAACTGTGGAATACTGTTTTACTCGACAGTCTACGGCCGTTGGAAATTTATACAGTATTCCGCTGTTTTTTGGGTTGGCTCACTGTAAATTTGGGTTGGCTCACTGTAAATTTCGCGGTTTCTTAATAAAACGGTATTAGACAGTAATTAGATCTCGCAAGGTAAAGTTTAGTAAATTTCAATGTGACCACCAATTACTCATACCAAAATAGACTTTCATGTTTGTTTTATACGTTCTTGAATGTTAGTTTTTATTTGCCATAGGCCTAAATAATTTAATTGAAGTCATATTAGAATAAAAGTTTAGAAATAGTTCATTTATGAAATTGGTATTTTATAGTAAACCTGGCATACGCCTATCGCCTGTTAAGACAATGAAATTAGTGTAAATGTAAACTGAGATATTTGAATTATTTATTGCGCTAATAGGCCTAATATTCATTCGGGATGCGTTGTAACAAAAATAACAGTTTCCGAAGTATTATTGCTGCATTTAGTAATTACGGGATAGGCCTAATGACAGTTGTCTCCTTCAAGACGATCAGTGTACGTAGACAGGGTACGCGAGCACAAAGTTCTACTTACATATGTATAGTTTATACTTTCATCAATTCATTAATTCCGAGAATTTATATATTGGGTACGTTTTCAATCAAAATCTTGTGACTATTATGAATGAAGAATCAGAATAGGTAATAATTATGCCATCAGCAAAACCTGCCACCAGCAGGATACTAGTGTAGAAAGACGACACATGAAAGCCGAGAGAGTCGTCGTCAGGGTTTTAGAAGTACTCCGCCGAGGAGAAAGAACGACACGTCGAACGTAAGTAAGTAAGCCATTTATTGATAGAGCATCAAACATCATAAGATCACAAGATCACAATGACAGCAATCTGTAAAAATCTGGAAAATTCAAAGAAAAAGTCCAGTTAATGAATCGTAGGACGAGTGAATCGGATAACCAACGAATAGAAGACGATCGAACCGCTAGCAGACGCTTGGAGGTCTGTCGGTCTTAAGGATTCGTCTTCACTCTTGCGAGACAGGAAGCCTTTACGCTTATTGTTCATCGTACCCGTGATCGTGCTTGGGTTAACCACAGACATTATGGACATTTGCGAGGTGTAGTGCCTACTGAGTGCAGTTGAACTCTTGAGGCCTTTTTACGAATGAACTAATGAATGAATGATGATGATGATGATGATGATGATGATGATGATGATGATGATGAATAATAATAATAATAATAATAATAATAATAATAATAATAATAATAATAATAATAATAATAATAATAATAGTAAAATACAAAATTGCCGCTAACTCAGTAGTTTAAGTGTTTCTCAGATGTAAAGGGATGACAGACTTCGAAATATGCCTAGCCTCGCCTGCATCAAGCTGTCTCAAAGAAAGCACGCCTGCTGGACTGGAAAGTAAATCACGGGATCGGCGTTAGAGAACTCTGATCCCTGGTTATCGGTACTGAAACTCAGATCGGATATACGTGAAAGCACTTCAATCGTGTTAATGGAAGCAAGCCACTTAGTAACTGTAGTTTGAGCGTCGATTGATGAATGTCAAGGTTACTAAGGTGCATGGACATCGTTAAACACAAGCATACGGTGCTTACTATACTACTTAGACAGTATAACGCCAATAATAATATTATAATAGTAAGTAAGTCTTTGAATGTGTAATACTCTCTATTACATATAACCCCAAAATTTCACGTAGGTACGGATAAAACGGGGTATACCCGTACCCGGAATCGGAATGCTCATACCGTACCCGATCCGCGAAAAGCCTACCGATCAGTATTCGGGTTGGGTGCGAGTAAACCCGCGGGTACGGGTATTACCGCAGACCGCTGATATATACTTACATACATACATACATACATACATACATACATACATACATACATACATACATACATACATACATACATACATACATACATACATACATACATACATCCATACATACACTACATACACTAGATACATACATACACACATAAATACATACATACACTACATACATACATACATACATACATATATAACATACATGTATGCATACTAGACTGGTCCAAACTTACATGGGGAAATATATTTTTTCAAAATGTGCTGCTCCACAAGGCTGCCCCTGTTACACTTGACTAGAAGACTCTGTTTTGAAAAAATTGAAGAGATCTGAGCATGTTTAGAGGTCGCTAGGTTTTGACACTTTTTGTAGAAATTGCAAAAATTGCGCATCTGACGCGTTAATAGCTTAATTATGAATTAAAATAAGCACCCATGAACACCAAGCACCATCTTTCTAAATCATGATCAATATGCCAACTGTATTTAAGTAACTAAAAGAATAATAAGCTTACTTTACAAATAAAACACTTATTTCAAGTTCTTTCTGATAGATAAACGGTTGTTGGCTTATAACTAATTTTTAAACTATTGCATGCCACCTTTTCATCACAATTCGATTCATATCCTACAATTGTAGTGTTCAATATTGCTCTGTATGCTGCTAATTTAGCGTGATTCGAGTACTTTTTCGTCTGTGAAGCCAGCCTTGAATATGAAATAAGCTTACAGCACATGTTTTTTTCACTTTCTGCAAAACGGCAGCTATGGTGAAACTGGCATCAACAAGGAGTTCCTCACAATGTTGTCTGTTAGGGATGCAGGACAAACACTTTCTTGGGTCTGGACACTCAAAAAATTGGGCAATCCTGAGGAATTTCATATTTCATTACCAGAATAGACTATAGCATTTGGTGAGGCCACGAAAGCAACAATAGTCGCTGCGTTGGTAATTCGGGAGGAGGCTAGAATCCCCGCACAGTGTGTGGATTCGGGTGTTCGCAAACTGTGGAAGTTGTATGAACACAAATTTGTGCTGATTCAAGGAGTTACAGTTTGAGTTCGATTTAATTAACTCTTTCAGTCATCATCTCCGCTATTTCTTCGAAGCGTGTCACTGAAGATATCGAGGCTGCTCTGGTAATACAATCTTATTTATCCACCTAATCCGCTATCCATGTAGCGTCTGGACAGGAAATCCTTCGACCACCAGACTCCACTGGAAACGTATGTCACAAGGAGATCTTTAAAACTGCTTGATCTTTTTACCATCCAGGGTCAAGAACAACCCACAGCCTTCCTATCAAAGTCCTTTACTCCCTGACCCCTGGACCCTACTTCCCAGTCGATGAAGGCAAATGTCAAACTGTTGATGGTCGTCAATGACTGCGCAGAACGTGGAGTGGCTCTGATCCATTATTACAATGATATACTAAGGATGAGTCACAAAAACAATACTTGCTGCAACTTGTCTCCAGTCATCGGACAAAATGTTCTGTTCCAACAAAGGCAAAATGAAATAATAGTAGGTTGCGGGTTTTCCAGCACTTCAATGACGGGATTTATGCAGACTGGATTACTTCTTTAATTATCCAAAATTATATTTTATTACAAACGTAATACAGCCTGACTAAGCAGTAACACTGCAGTATATATTTCTAAATTGGGCTGTTTATTTTTGAAAATAATAACTGACTTGAAAATAATTTATAACCGATTTGAAAAAATCAAAATTATACATGTTTTTTGACAAGTTCATACTATAATATGATTATGGCAAAAAGTCGAAAAACATAGCGACCTCTTAACATAATCAAATCTTTCCAAAATGTTGCATACAGACTCGTGTTTTCATGTGTAACAAGGGCAGCCTTGTGGAGCAATGTATTTCCAACTTTTAATTTTTGGACCAGTCTAATGCATACATATTACATACATACAAACGTTCATGCATACACACACATATATATATATGCATGCATAAAGATACATAAAAAAATTATACATAGAATTTAAAGAGTACAGAAAGTGCAAACTACATGATGAGCATTTAAGGAAGTTTTATATTTGTACGGAAGTCAATAAATCATTCAATTATTTATTGTCGACTTGTCAATAATAGGAAAGAATTGAAATTAGTAAGTATAGTAGTAGTTTGCTTCGTTCGGAAAAGGATCATTGCAGTCATCTGTGTCGCAGTACTCGATGCAGGTTTTGACTTTAAGATTCCGTATTTGGTCTCCAGTGAAGGTCTCTGTGCAGCCCGGTTTGTTTTCGGCAATGTACTCTTCTGAGGCGCAAAATGCGTCGACCGTTGGCGCATACAGTATGTCGTAGTCTGTATAGAGACAAAATGGGTACAATTTAAAAGACCACGGTCCAGCATGAAATGTCAAAACGTTTCCTTGTATCGAAATTTTATTTATTTTATGGTCGGGGATACTATTATATAAGTGATATGAAAAGAGCTGGCGTTAGTTGGTCAATAGTCCGAAGGTTTCATGGTTAAACGTATTTTACGTTGCTAAATTATTTGATATTGTCACTTTAAAATAGAAGCTGGATCGATGACAAAAATTGTTTCCCTAAATGGGGGTGGGATTGATTTAAATATTCCTGTTTTTGACTAAAAACTGGATTGATCGAAATAATTTTTTCCGTTAATAGAAGCTGGATGGATGAAACAAAGTTTTTGATTCAATAGAAGTTGGATTGATGAAAATAATTGTTTCCGTAAGTAGAAGCTGGATCCATGAGAATATTTCTTTGCTTAAATGAAAGTTCCATTGATGAAAAATATTTCCTTCGTTAAATAGAAGTTGGATTGGTAATTTTTTCGAAATTAAATGAAAGTTATATTGATGAAAACATTTCTTGATGAAATGGAAGCTGGATTGATGAAAGCTATCATGCACATAGCTAGACTGCTTACTAACCAACGTCAAGTAATAAAACATTAGCAACATAAAATACGGTTTCATTTATTGTAGCATATAGTTTGAGCATAGATCCAACTTGTACTTACACTAGGATATTTTTTCATCAATCCAGCTTCCACTTAAACTATAAAATATTTTCACCAATCCAATATCTACTGAGACACTAACCCTGACCCTAACCGACCCTGACGACGCCTAACCTTACAGACTTGCCACTGTAATTAGCCATCGTTGTAGCCTACTACTGCGCCTAAACGGTCCTTTGAGGCTAAAGTGATTCAATTGCAACCACAAAACGATAATTCCACAAAGTTCTGTGCTTCGCTTGTGGCTTACTGCAATATTTTATTTAGGCGCAGAATAACATAAAAAATGTACTAATTTACAAATTTTAAGTTTTTAAATTTAAGCATGTTGTTACCATTAAAGATAAGCTAGTTCCGAAATACAGGTAGGCCTACTATAATGTAGGTATCTGCCGTAGCACGTCACTATCATTGCAGCTAAACGTAAACATAGCAGGCTACTCTAAGAACAAGCTATTTTGAGGAAAAGAAGCAATGTTCATGTATATCCAAGCCTACATTTTTCATCATCACGTAAAGCAGTGTCAGGAAAACGAGATTAATCACACATCTGTTTTAAATAATCAATGTGATTATCTTAAAATATACCTTCAACTTTGTGCTTCGTAATTTTGACACATTGCAAACTTTCTTCATTACACCATGGAGAATGAGAGCTCGATTTTTCATGGGTAAGGTGAAAATTACAAGATGTTCCAAATTCAGTTGCAGTGCATTCATAGCATCTAAGAGATGCACCTGCAAAACAGAATCAATTCAACCTACGATTTTCTAGCAACATGTATAGGAAGCCATTACTAAGCTTTAACTTTGCTTTCATTTAGAAAATTAGAGTATGGTTCAGTTTCGATAAAATGGATTGCCGCTCATGTTAGCAAACATCTATTTTAGATTGCTGCATTCAATCCAGCAGCGCTTCAAGACCAACCTATTCACCGGAACTCAGTAAAAAAGTAATTAGGCCTAAGCATTCAATTGTTTGTTAAGTTTATTCTTCAGATAATAATTAGGAGAATTAGACTTAACCCAAGAAAATCATCAAGTTGCGAAAAAAAGTTAACCCCATCTCTTATCCAACCACACAAATGCACTGAACTAAAAATATCGTTGTTGAAGACAAGATAATCCTAAAATATATATCAGCAAACCTTGTTTGAGAAATATCATGCTCATAACGAGGCAAATTGCAGCTGCGAAATGTAGTGACATTTTCTTCCGCTGCTAATCACACGATGAATTGTCTTGAACAGATGCAGGCACATATAAAGAGCATTGTTCAACATAAAAATTACTTATTTTCTATGCTTCGTTTTCTATTCATTTTATCTTTCATCACTCGACGTGCTTTTTAATTTATCGAGTCTTTATGGATATCAGACACGTGCAAATTAATATGCGAAAGATAAAGAATCAATAATCTAATAAGCAGTGGGATGTCTAGGATGATTATCATAGTTCATCATTATAGTAGGACTTATTCAGGGGCCAGTAAAGACGCAAATTAGCCTTCCAGAAAGTCTAGAGGCAGTTGCGGTTGCTAAATAACGAAAGGCTGCATTATAATCGTTAGTGGTGTACATGAAGTGAAAGAATTGATCTCCTGAATGGAACTACGACCGGTCTTTTAATTGTCAGCTGCAGATCTGAAATAATTCTGAGACCATCCGTTAAAGTTCCGTTCAGGAAAATTATGTGAAATGAAAGCCTTCTGAATCTCTATAGTAGAATACTTTCTGTGTTGACGATAGCTATATTATCAGTTCTGAATTTTAATGGAATGCTCTTCGAACTCTTTAAACCTAAGATTTGACATTTCCAATCTGCAGTCGACATTTAAACAAAGCCGGTCGTAGTTCCATTCAGGAGATCAATTCGCATTCACTTCATTTACATGAATAACTGATTCTATTCTATTTTATAATGCAGCATTCGAGGTAGAATCCAACGGTCAGCATCGATATTCTGTTGTTAGCGAGCAATGCTGTAACAATGTGTACAGTCTCAATTACTTTTGGCAAAGTACTTTTCAGAAGCACGAAAAGCTGTGCTGCATAAAACAAAATGGTTACCAAACAAACTCATAAACTCGCAATCAAGGAACAAGAATGGAAAGCCACGTAGCATTAAAATGAAGGATTCATAGAAATCCTGCATTTAATTATACGCTAGCAAACCTATGAATTATGAGACACCACAACTGACGATACATTTAACGCTAATCAATGCAATCAGCAGGCTCATGAATTTAAAATTAGATGCAAATTTATCTGTCTAATGTAACAAAATTTATTGTCGTGATATTCATTCCAAACACGTCATGCTGCCTGCTCTAATCAATATGAACATGGCGTTCGACACCTTGGATTACGAAATTCTTCGTACACGCTTTAACAGATCTATAAAAGAATCATAAATTCACATTTGGATGTGCCTTTTATTTTTACTGTACAACAGTGTACACGTCTGATCTGACAGAGCTCCTCGCTGTTCTTGAAGCGCAGTGTCACCAGTATGCTGACGATGCTCTGCTCTATTCAACCTGTCGTCCATGCCAGTGTTGTCGAACCAGGTCAAAACGCAGAACGCAAATCTAGGCAGACGTCGATCACGATCAATGGGTGACTACGTGAATGGTCTTTGCGCAAGATTTAAAAATTAAGCAGCCTTTCTAAACGTTCAACTCCTGCGTTACTCGTTAATTCTAGATAAAATAAATCAACGTAGGAAACGTCCAAAACATATGAAAACTTGTGCAGAATGAAAATGTGAAACTAATGTACAGCAGAGCTCTATGTTTCTTTTAGGACCGGGTTCAAGAACACATAGTACCTAAAGGTTAAAATATGTAAGGTCATTTCAAGGTCAAAAGGTGAAATCAAGAGAAAATGGCCATATCTCAGCCATCTGTGCGTGCCACTAATGCTGCATGTGGTTACATGGTTTTCTCTCGATTTTTTTCTGTGTGGCCACGTGTTGAGCGCTGGTCATTGTTCATTACTTACATTACATTATTTTACACATTACAAATTTGACCTTCAAATGACCTTATGTTAACTCAAGGTCATTTCAAGGTCAAACGGTCCAAATAAAAAGAAAACTGCAATAACTCAGAATCACCCAAATGCAAAAATATTTACCAATTTATTTTGACCTGTGACTTTGAAGTGATTTTGGATTAGTTTAACCTTACGTTTTGGTTCTATGTCTTCTCTAATTTGATTACCGCGCTCTGCTGCCAACGAAGTTTTATTATAGGTTCTTCGCTTCCGCATATTGATGGGAGCGCATCGGGCTTTCTTTGCATCGGATATTCTTCTTGGAAAAATCTTCTTTAAATACAAGTACTTTCAGAATTTTTTCAGCTCAACACACACTTTCTGATTACCTAAAGTAGCATTTCTTTAGATCAGTTAGATACAAACATCGCGCTTTGGAAGGGCGAAAAGACGCTATAAAAAGTGTTCTGTTACATTACATTACAATCTACATTTCTTACATGACGCTGAGATATATATCAAATGTGACATCAACTGACAGTTTATGGGCGATTTTTTGCTCATTATTGCAGTCTATTGTTGCTTTCAAAATATTATATAACCGTTCATTTCTTTCGTGATGCATACAAATATTGAAATTCAAGCGATTTCGATTAAATTTGTTTCCTTGTTGTCCTGGCATAGAACCTGAAACCTAAGATTGTCAAATGACTCGTTTTGTTTAAGTACGAGAGCATTTAAAGCTACAGTGTTTATGTATCCAAACCTTTATATTCGCCTATAAAGACGCATGGCTTATTTGCAGAAGGCATCATATTCTTGCATGTAATTCGATACAGCTCTATGAAAAGACGTTATTTAATTCGAATCCAGCCCAGACTTCGGCAATACGATCTCCACCACCGAAAAACGACATTTGCAGCCTTCACTGTTTGAAGGACTAAAGTGCATAGTGAAACGTGTCATTTCAACTGCAAGGAGACTGCTCTTGCAGTTCAGAATTGTGTTTTGCTGCCATGTTCCATCGTCTAATCTAATCACATCGCAATATTTCTGCTGGACATGCAACAGCTGAAAGATTCAATTCCATAGGGCAGAAGAAAGTACCAGATATTCTTGGTTCCCTAGTTGGGTAGCATCTGAGAACCACCTTTGTAAGCAGAATGATGCTAAATGCCGAACTCATTTACATGGCACACTCTTTTATTTGGTAAATTTTGATACCGTCATTATACATTACAAAAATGCTGAAATGGAAACACATACCAGACTGATTTAAGGAGGTTGTTTCTGTGGGTGACAGCAGCTTTTAATCAGTGAAGTATAACAACAGAGTTGTCTTCGTATTTTCACAATATCAGCAGGTTACTAATTCCTGGCATTCGAGATACTACAGAAGCAAAATCGAATGAATAGAAGTTAGTGGTTTCCTTGTGTTTAATCAGAAACGTCTCTGATGTGTCTCTATTGAAGTAGCACTATATTGGCAACTTAGTGTGCAGCCCTTACCCAAATTTGTTTGGCTCAAATGAATGCTGTGCCTTCTTCCGACGTTTCTACTTTTATCACTTCTCACCACACTTTGCCATCCAACCTTGAAAGGATCCTGCCGTCGACCAGATAAGATCAATCCTGGCCCCTGTCCTCACACGTGAGGGGTTGACCATAACTGATCCAACCAACTCCCGACTGATCGCCAACGTCTCCTTCATTTCTAAGGTCATCGAAAAGATGGTCGCCTGCCAGTTCACATCTCGAAACCAACAAGCTGCTCTTCACGATCCAGTCTTGGTTTCATAAAAGTCATTCTACCAATACCCTCCGGCTCAGCCTGCTCTCCGACATCTAAAGAGCTATTGACAGATCGCAACTCACTTCACTGGCACTTTTTGACGTCGGCGCGGCATTTGACACTGTGGACCATAACCATAACCATAACCATCAATTTATTGTTCCAAACATTGGCAAAGTAACATTTCGCTGTACAAAGAAGAAAATCTGTTGGTAACAAAAGGGAACCCAGAAGGGACCAGGGTCCCGCTGGTTAGGGCACCTATATACGCAGTCAGTTGCTGGATGGTTAACAGAGGTTATCCAGATGTATCTAGTACAGAGCATTCATGATATAAGTAAAGTACATGTACAATTTTTAACGTCCTAGTACAAAGTATTAAACCTTAACTAAGCAAAAATAAACAGAATAAGGGTTAGAACCCAACTAATCGCTCTGACGAGTTAACCATAGGCGTAACTGATGTTTAAATAGCTTTAGATTTGAGATACTGCAAAGGTCTTGGGGTATTCTGTTCCATTCCACTGGGCCGACACATCTGATCGAGAATTTACGAGTGTTTGTACGTGCAAATTCACTTCTGTATGAGGCTAAGATTCTTGTATTATGTGAGTGAATGTCCGAAGCTAGGCTATAGAAGTTGGCATGGGAGCTAGGCAGTGTGTTGTAAGTATATCTATGCATGAATTCATTGATCTGCAGTTGTTTGATTTGTGCAATTTTTAGAATCCCGAGCTGCATGAATAATTGTTTAGTGTGAGAATTATAGGGGGAGCCAGCTATTAATCTAACAACTCTTTTTTGCAAAACATTAATTCTGTGGAGTCGAGAATTGTAGTTTGATGCCCATATCATGTTACAATAGGCAATGTATGGATAAATCATAGAATAGTATAAGATGAGCATAATGTTAGTAGGTAGCAGGTAAGATATTCGTTTTATTATTCCTATATTTTTGGCTATTTTTAGTGCTATTTGCTCAATATGAATGTTCCAGGTAAGATGTTGGTCTACGTAGACTCCTAAGAATTTTACAGATTTTACTTGTGGGATGTCAGTAGTGTCTATTTGGACTTTTCCTTTCTGTTGTGGGGTTGATTTCCTATGAGAGCAGAAGAGAATATAATTAGTTTTTGCCAAATTAAGAGATAGTTTATTTGCTTTGAACCAGTCTGACACTAGTAAGAGTTCTTGGTTAAGGATTCGAAATACTTCATCATAAGATTTGTGTGAGAAGAAGACATTGGAATCATCTGCAAACAGTACAAAATTGAGGATAGAGGATGTATTAGGGAGGTCATTAATATATATCAAAAACAACAGGGGACCCAGTATAGATCCTTGAGGAACTCCAAATTTGATTAATTTAAATCTTGATGTTGTGCCATTGCATTTGACTTGCTGTTGCCGATGAGTAAGATAATCCTTAAACCAAGAAAGAGGGATACCCCGGACTCCATAATTTTCCAGCTTTTTTATTAGTATATTATGGTCTACGGTGTCAAATGCTTTGCTTAGATCTAGAAATATTCCTATAGAATATTCATTCTTATCAATGGCTTGAGTTATCTTATCCTGTATATTTATCAGTGGCATTGAAGTTGAATGGCCAGGCCTAAATCCATGTTGCTGCCTGTAAACCATGAGACACTATTGCAAATATCTTTTGGCTTGTCTGGAGCCTTCCATTGCGGGTTGGATCCTTCTTTAGGGAGCGCTCCCTCTGTGTGGTTCATGGTCCACCAGGTGTCCATAGGTCCCGTCCCTACGGGCTACCTCAGGACTCCGTCTTGGACCCCTCCTCTACCGTATCACTTCCGACCTGGCCTCACTTCTTGCTGCCTATGCTGAATTTTGGCCCAGCTATATTGTATTGTAATTTGATCATTTATAAAGCGCTTCTCATAGCATAAGTTTTTCAGAAGCGCTCCCAGTGCGAGGTACTCCGAGGAAAAAGGAAGGTTTTAAGGTGAGAGAAAGAGGTAGAGATGCTACTAGAGAGGATTGTAGAGCGTAGTGAAGGAGGAAGTCGATTCCATAGAGAGGGACCTATGCAGACAAAGGACGATGTCCAGACCTACTAGCATCGCTCTGCCTCTGGGGCTTCTGAGCTCGATCATGGGAGCCTTTGAGACCTGAATGTCGTCTAACCGGCTGCGGTTTTCCACTACTAAAACCCAGTTCATCTGGCTGGGCACCCACCATCAGCTGGCTTGATTAAACATTACCGCCCTGGCTGCCACCTTCTTTTCTGTTGTGCGTGACCTATGCATCACCTTGGACCGAGAGCTCACCTTTGTTCCCCGTATCAACCTCCTTAGCCGTAACTGTTTTTACCAATTGCGCAGGCTCCGAACTGTCACCCGCTCACTCATTGTTTCTGCTACCCACCCACCCCCCTATCCATGCCTCTGTTGCAACTCACAACTAGACTTGACTATAATTGTTGTTCGTTCTGCGCTAGTCTCCCGGCTGTTCGACTGGGGTGCTTAAATCGGATCTTGCGTTGTACTGCCCGCCTAATCAGCCGTATACCCAAATTTGGCCATTCTCTGGATACACGCGCGACGTTCACCAATGAACGTCGCGCGTGTATCCAGAGATACCCTCTAAGCAGCGGACTATTGCTCTATCCTTATTGCTAGGGGCTTTCGATCCCTCCGCTCATCTGAACAGTGGCTCCTACTTGTTTCTTTTGCCCGTACCTCCACTATGCAGAACCGCGTTTTTTCGGTAGTGAGTCCCTAGACCTGGAATTACCTCCCTCTGGAGCGTCGCCTCTTTCCTAGGACCTTCTCGCCTATGTTCTTTTCTCACCTTAAGACTGTTATTTTTGGCCGTGCTGGAGTTGGGAGCGCCTCTGAGTAGTTTTCTTGAAGGGGCGTTATATAAATGTTCGATATGAATGAGAATGAATGAATGAATTTGAAGGTAGATCTATTATCAGAATGCACATCTGGATGCGACCGCGGATCGCTACGTGGTAATATGTTCTTTTGCGATTTATATAGTGTCTCTGCTTAGTAGCCTAATGAACTGTCATGCAATAGAGCTCAGCAAATGCAGGCTAATAACTTGCTAAATATCCAAAATCCATGCACATTGCACAGCCACCGCCTACGGCAGATTCGAATAAGTAGTTCGAGTCACAATGAAAATCAATTAGCAAAAACAAAGTTTAGCAAGAAAAATATAATAGTAAATTGCTTAGACTCTGCACTTTTGATTTTAATACACAGGCAATGGGGAGAAGCCAGTATTGTGCCTGAAAATAAAGACCAGTCTTTTTGAGTTGCATCATTTTCGTTTTAGATATTTAACTGACATAATGCGCCATAGGTCTTTGTTTATAATGAAAGCTTACATCGCGGAGTATAACTTTATCGTTTAAGCACTGGGCAAACGACTCGTGATCTCTATGAAGTGTAATCCTTGCATTAAAATTAGCATAAATTCATTTATTCATTCATGCATACAGAGCATTTATATAGCGCCCCTTCAAGAAACTACTCAGCGCACCCGGTCCAGCCACGACTTGAGGGACTTGTAAGACCTTGTCGGATGGCTCACAAGTAAAGAGCGGAGCTTAAGCGGGAGGTCATTCCAGATAAGTGAATTTAGTAAACTCTTTTCTTGTTTATAATGTCTTTATTTAGTTTAAGTAGGACACCAAGCTTCGTCTGACGATAACCGGATTATACGAGAACCGACGTCTGTGAAATCCCAAAATGAACGTGTTTTCCGGCGTTAGACCTACTGTAGGCCAGTGGGTCTCAATTTGTTTACAAACTCTGACCAAACTCTTTCTTCCATAACTTGGCGACACAAGAGCTCGCTAGCATACTAAAGGTATTGTGCTCAAAAGTTCGCGAGTATCACATTTGGTTCTATACGATTCAAAGAGCAGATAGTCATAATTCATTGATAGCTTTATGAACCAATGGCACATTAACCGGAGAGGTGTGACAACGATGAGTTATAGAAATTTGCAAAGAAAACTTTTCATGTGTAGAATACAATCAAACTGTGTCGATAATGTTATAACCAGGAAGTCAAGACCCTTGTATCTGGAAGCTTACTACTGGCTGCCTCAAGACTTTGAGGTGAATGTAGGCCATGGATTTGCAAGGAGTATCTACGTAAACATTTACGAAATTTATTGAATTTAAACTCAGACTTGCTACGAATTTAGACTATAATTATGATCACTCAATTCCTGAATGTAGACTATGTTATGTATGCAGTGAACTGCATGCAAACATACATATTACACATATAATTTAAAACAGTACAGAAAGTGCAAACCAAATGTATTATAGCTTCAGGTTTATAAGGAAGTCAATAACTCATTCAATTATTTATTGCAGAATCATCGATAGTAAGCTAGAAATTGAAGTCAGTATTCCAATTATTTTGTAACGCTTGAAAACGGATTATTGCAATCATCCGTATCGCAGTACTCAATGCAGGTTGTGGTTGTGATTGTCTCATAATCTTCCTGCGTCGATCTTTTAAGATTCCATATTTGCTCTCGGGAATAGGTCGTTTTACAGCCGGGTTTGTTGGCGGAAATGTACTTTTCCGAGGCGCAAAATGCCTTAATTCCTGGCGGATACACCATGACATTGTCATTGTCTGCATAAAGACGAAATGGGTGCAATTCAATAGACCACGGCCAGCATTAAATATCGAAACGTTTATTAGTATCGAAATTTTACTGATTTTATAGTGGGGAATAGGTTGGATGGGAATCCGTTGGTTGGTCTGTGCGTGTCTGCGACAGCTCTTCAGCGGTGACCCTTTTAGTTATAGCAACATCGTTCGCTAATTAATTAACTATTTGTTCTTGATGACTTTGAAATTATTTAGACTGGGGCAGGAAGTGATTTTGTGATTCATTTAGAAACGTCATTAAAGTGTTTAGCTGCAATGCATACATACATTTAACCATATACACACCTACACACTTGGAATAACGTGTAAGCGCACAGATGAAATATTAAGGTACGCGCATATTTAAGCCTCGACAGAAACTCCTAGGAATCATATTCCGTGTGTAGATGAGGTGAAGGACACATCGCAGCAATCTAACACCAAGACACCTGTTTGAGCTACTGCAGTTACAATGTAAGAGAGCTCATGCTTTTCAATGAAGTCGTGCGCAAAGTACACAAATTACTGGTATATTTCGTTTACATGAGACATCATCTGTACATCAGATGTGTGTGTGATGCTAGTGTATTGTCACGATGCATCATCTGATTGCGCACTCATCAATATTATGTCTATACATCCTTCAATTTCTTAAGGTACAGTAGTAGTTTTTGAATCTCGCCGTATCGTATAAAATTCAGGATTTATTGCTTATGGCAATCTAACCTCTTATGGTCATAAAGTAGTTGGAATTTTGTCAGACGCGTAGGAACATTGTTTATATCAAATAAATTTCATCAATGGAACTTTTATTTAGGCAAAGAACTATTCTCATGGGTCCAGCTTCTACTTACGGAAACAATTAGTTTTTTCAATCCAGCTTCTACTGCATCAAAAACTTAATTTCATCAATCCAGCTTCTATTTACGGTAAATATTAAATTCTATTTAAATACAAAAATATTGTTTAATCAATTCCACTTTCATTTAGGGAAACCATTTTTTTCATCAGTCCAGCTTCTATTTTAATTTGACGATATAACATAATTGACCAACCTAAACTCCGGGTCTACCGTTACCAGGAAATGAGATTGTCTTACATAAATAGATATGATTAAAGTAGAATATAGGCTACCTCTAACTATGTGCATCATTTTTGCACATTGCGATCTTTCTTCAGGACACGGAGGAGGCTGAGGTTCCTTCTCAGGGTAGACGTAATGGCAAAAGTATCCAATAAAATTACTAATGCAATCGTAACATCTAAGAGATTCACCTGCAAAACAGAATCAATTAGACCTACGATTTCTAGCAACATGTACAGGAAGCCATTAGTAAGATTTAAATTGGCTTTCATTTAGAAAATTTTATGGTCCTGTTTCTGCTAAAACAAGTTGTCGCTTATGTTAGAAAACATCTAGTTCAGAATTTTGCTAACACCCAATTAACTACCCTACAACCCGAGTTATTGGGTTGTTGTTCAAGTGACGAAGACAAGGAGCTTACAATGACGAAGACAAGTAGCTTACAATGATGAAGCCATCCATGGGTATGAAAAAATCTTTGACTTCAGTTACTCGGATGACCAACCTTCTATTCAATAAACAAAGAAGCTAGGAATCGTTCGTTTCTTCGCTTTCCAACTGTTTTGAATTAAAAGCTAATGCCTGCGTGTCTTTCCAAAGCGTATAACAAAATGAACGTCTCTGGTTTTACGGATTCGCAATGCAGAATGTAGTTGAATTTTTGGGAGGTTCTTAAAACAGTGTGTAGAAGATTCGTCGTCACTCAGAGAACTATGCCCTCAAGTATTGGTTTAATTGGTAGCCTAAGTTTCATTGTTAGGTAAAAACCCTTACAGGTAAGCCAATGGACCGAGCGAGATCTGAGAATGTGGAAAAAGTGTTAATCCAATTATGGACACTGACAGAATATCGAAATTAGATAACTGGAAAACGTTGCAGAATATAATAGAGTTTGGTGGGAGGTTTGAATTAAATACCACTTCACAATGACATTTAATCTTTTAATCGCATAAATGTTCTGAAATAACTGCAGGACATTATTAAAATACGTATTGGCAAACGTGATTCGAGACATATGATGCTCATAACGAGAAACATCCAAGAGCTGAAGTGTGGTGACATTTTCTTCCGTGCCAATCACACGCATATGCATCCGGTTATATAACATTATTCACGGTACACCATAAACAAACTCTTTTGTTTGTTTTAATAACTCAATGTATTGCTTCAGCTAAAGATTTAGCTTTCAAAATGTGGAAATGCTTTATAATTTACTGAGACTTAATGGAGGCCGTACACGTGCGTAGAAATATGCGAGCGAGAAAGAATAGTTTAATAGCAAAATATCGTAGATAATAAAAACAAAAAAACACATAAATAATAATAAAATAGCAATAATGTAAACAGAAGGATAATTAAGTAAGGCCTAATTAACGATATAGTTGGATTTATTTAGGTAGGACTCTGACAAGTCTTTGCCTATGACAGTCTAAATGTTCAAACAACCACGATCCATATGCACGAGAATCGATTACGATATTGCTATTTATGCATACCTCGTTTCCTCATTAATATTCAACGATCTGGTTTTAATGCAAGTGGCTGGACTGATTAGGGAAATTCTTGGGCAGGGGAGTTAGGGGTGTCCATAAAAATGATACATCGCAGAAAACACTCATATTCAAGTCTTTCCCATTATTCTATTCATGTGTTGTCTATAAATATTTTTACAGAATTTTAAGATGTTATCCTGAGGTCGATCAAAGCCCCCGAACATAGACTACATAAATTCACAGGACTGAAGGTGCCTATAGAACTTAGGTTCAATGTCAATTTACTCTTTTTATCAAAACAAATTAAAGAAGAGTCAGATTTAGGCCTAAATGAAATTTTTGTTTTTTGTTTGTCTCGAAGAGAGCTACATCTGGAAAAAATATAGACACCCAAATCTGAATAATTCATGGTCATTTCAATGTCAACAAAACGAAATCTAGCAACAATCAGAAACAGAAATAGCCAGATCTGGGCTAATAATTATTGAAATCGGCTAATTGTTTCTTGTGCTTTTCGTCTTGATATGGCCTACCTGGGGTAAGAAACAAGGCAACTAAATGGAAGGCAATCCAAGGTTATTTTAAGGTCAAAAAGGTCAATTTAAGAGAAAAATTAGAAGAAATGGCCATAACTCAGCAAAATATTGCTCTATATGAGTGAGTCTTTTACCTGTTTGCTCGGGCCGATAAAGGCTACATTAAAGAAGATACAGTGCTAAAATATTGACAAAATCGAGGGTCATTTCAAAGTCAAAAGGTTAAAATCAAGGAAAAATTGCTGTAGCTCAGCCAAAAGTTGTTTAATGTGAGTGATTCTCAGCTATGGTTATTTTTTCCTGATTTTTACTTTTTGACCTTGACGTGACCTTGGATTATGTTAGCCTTTTAGTACTATGTTTTCTCGAATTGTTTGTTAAGTTTATTCTTCAGATAGGCTAATAATTCAGAGAATTAGGTTAACCAAAGAAAATCATCAAGTTGCGTAAAAAGCTAACCCATCTCTTATCCAACCACATAAATGCACTGAACTAAAAATATCGTTGTTGAAGACAAGATAATCCTAAAATATATATCAGCAAACCTTGTTTGAGAAATATCATGCTCATAACGAGGCAAATTGCAGCTGCGAAACGTAGTGACATTTTCTTCCGTTGTCAATCACACGATGAATTGTCTCAAGCAGATGCGAGCGCTTATAAAGCATTATTCAGAATACAAATTACTTATTTCTATGCTTCGTTTTCTATTCATTTTATCTTTCATCACTCGACGTGCTTTTTAATTTATCGAGTCGTTATGGATATCAGACACGTGCAAATTAATATGCGAAAGATAAAGAATCAATGATCTAAACAGTGGGATGTCTAAGATGATTAATGGTTAATCACTATAGTAGGACTTATTCAGATAGTACAGACGCAAAAGCAGTCTGAAAGTCTGTGCGGGGAGAAATAAAAAATATAATCGTTATGGTTTATAATACTTAATTCTGGGGACATATAGTTCAAGTTTTGAAAATTATTTAAAGAGCCTTCCATTTCAGTACTGATAGGCTACTAGCTATCGTCGACATAGAAAATATTTTAATCCATATAGATATTAGTGGCTTTACCGTTTCACAGAATTTACCCAAACTTTTACGGATACTCTCGGATTAATTTCAGATCTGTAGTTGACATTTAGCCTACAAAGCCCGCCGTGGTTCCATTCAGGAGACCAATTCGTTGACATGGTTAGCTATAACCGTGTATAACGTAGTATTCAAGGCAGAATACGACAGTGGACACCGACATTTTGTTGTTAGTGAGGAATGTTGTACACTGTGTACCGCCTCGTTTATTTTTGGCAAAGTACTTTTAAGAAGCACAGAAGTACAGCAGCATGATATAGAAGATATGGGTTACAAAACAAACTCGTAAAGACTGGCAATAATTATAAGCAACAAGAAAGGAGACCCATGTAGTATTGGAAGGGAGGATTTAAATAAATCCGTCATTAAATGGATCTATTAATGCAAACCTATCAAACATGAGACCACCACGGCGCCTTAACAAAAGCGCGCAGGACAACAGCGCGCCGACAAAAGCGCGCCGACATATGCGCACCGACATATGCGCGGAATGAGTACAACCCCGACAAAAACGGGCAAGACTTGGGGGTTTCTTCTTCCCTGTTGTTCCCTAACGCTTTGTTTCAATGCTTATTTGTATGTGCTTGTCTGTCAAAGAAGTGTTCAATAAAAATTGTGGTTATGGTTATATGTTAAAATGCGTACATAATAAAGAACGCTAAAACGATAAATTACTCTGACGACTTGGTAACATTCTGTGTGGAGTTTTGTAAACTTCAATTTATAAAATTATTTTCTACGCGCTTTCGTCGGCGCGCATTTGTCCTGCGCGCTTTTGTCGGGTTACCGACCACCACAGCTGATGTACATTTAACAGTAATCACTGCAATCAGCAATCTCATGAATTTAAAATAGGATGTGAGATGCATATTAATCTGTCTAATGCAGCAAAGGCGATATTTTTCCAGGCACCTGATGCCGCTTGCTCTTTTCGATATGAGCATATGACGTTGGACACCTTGGATTACGAAATTCTTCTTACACGTCCGAACAACTCTACAATGAAATCATAGATTCACCTTTGGATTGGGCCTTTTATTTTTTACTGTATACGGCTGATCTAACAGAGCTGCTCGCTGTTCTGAAGAGCAGTGTCACCAGTATAAATTATTCTGGACATACTGTGCCTTATTCAACTTGTCGTCTACGTTAGTGTGTCGAACCAGGTCAAAACACAGAAGACAAACATATTCACACGTCGGTCACGATCAATAGGTGACTACGTGAATGGTCTTTGCACAAGATTTAAAAATTAAGCAGCCTTTCTA
Source organism: Aporrectodea caliginosa (assembly GCA_020284085.1). Taxonomy (NCBI): domain Eukaryota; kingdom Metazoa; phylum Annelida; class Clitellata; order Crassiclitellata; family Lumbricidae; genus Aporrectodea; species Aporrectodea caliginosa. The sequence continues at coordinate 2,520,163 of JACEVL010000136.1, read as the reverse complement.
AACTATAAACTCGTGCGGTTACTCGTTAATTTTTAGATATGAAGAAATCAACATGGGAAACGTTCAAAATATATGAAAACTTGTGCAGAATGAAAATAACAAAATAACGTACAGCAGAGCTCTGTGTTTCCTTTTGGACCGGGTTCAGCACTGCAGGGCAATAGTCATGTCAATGTTATCGGATAATGGGAGGAGATCCAGCAATTATAATATGAAGCTATGAAGTACCATGCTTGCAATGCTCATTGTCTATTTTATGCGCGTCTTAGGTGTAGGCCTAATCGAATGTGTAGTCAATAAAAATAAAATGTCTTTACAAATATTTACAGACTGCAACAGGGCCTATAATATCTAAGGAATTTTCTGAACTGCACATGACTGAAATGAATAATTAAGGTGTATAGGGGTGTGCCGCAGTGGGGTCCAGGGAATGCCCGTTGTCAGAGGTTTGGTCCCCGACCCCCAAGCTGAAAGGATATGACATTTCAGTGATTTTAAACATAGATTTCGCCGAATGTTTAGGCAATGGTTTAACCCATATTAATATTCAATTTCATGGTTACCGTGTGGACATCATTAATTAAGGTTGCTCAAAGACGATTCATAAAACGGCATTCGGCAAATGACACTGGCACAAATAGTTCGCTTTCTTGCATCATAAAGAAATGTGACAACGGTCTTGGCCCGTCTTCTGCCTGCTAAGCCTCACAGCGATGACATCGAGAGTCTCACCAGCACAAGCTCGGCTTCAAAATTTATCGGCAGAAGCAGTATGTCGGCTGATTCAAAAAATGACTACTTGTATATTTATCACAATATGCCGCTATTAATCGAATGGGACCTAGGGACCTAGGGCTTCCGTGCTAGTCTTGTTGCGAAAACAAGCGCACAGAATGAAAGACACACCAAACGCAATAAAACGAAGTTCTTTGAATGGGATATTTACAGTTTCTGGAAGCGAACAACAGGTAAAATGCGACGACTTCTTTGGTCAAGATTACACCGCCATTGCTGCAAAACCAAAGTATTTTGATCTCTGAGGTTAATTATGCCCGCCTAAGTGTGGAATAACTTGGGAAGTTGAAAGACGCTGTAAGTATTAAATTTTGCAATTTTTCTTTTAGAGGCCTTGTCAAGTTGCAGCCACAAAAGCCAAGTAGCCCTATTGTCCGACTTACTGTTGTTAAGCTTTTTTAATGTTACAAACTGACAATTGCAATTACCGTTTGAGTTTAATCTCGCTACAATAATCGTTATTAGGCCTATTTCGGACTCAGCGAACCAGCAGCTTGATCTGAATATTCCAAGTCTTTATCTCTATTTCTTAAGGCGAATCTTATGCCAGTAGTGCAACCAGTCAATAGAAGTTTAAAAGTTAATTCACTGCACTTAGACGTATCTTATAATATTTAGCTACTAACTAAATTAGTAGCTACTTTTGTCGGTTTATACAATCAGGTCTAAAAAAGTGGCTACACATAATACTGATTTTGGAATTGAATCTTCATTATGCGAGGACTTTCACCGATGACCGATTCGAACCTCTGCCCCTAAAATTTACAGCGCCATCAAATCGACCCTTCATGACAGAATACAAGTTATGTAATATTCTGGATCATCTTTATCATACAGCCGCTGGTATACAATACAATACAATACAAATGAAAATTTATAGCGCGCTTTAACAAGACAAGTCTTGCACGAGAGCGCGTTTCGCTACATTCTTAGTCATAGTGCAAGGTAAACAGATAAGTTTTTAATTTTGTTTTAAACTGTGCAACAGGTATGCACTGTCGAACTGAAGCTGGAAGACGGTTCCATTCTAAGGGTCCTGAGACAGAGAAAGCACGGTTTCCAAACTTCCGGTTTGTGCGAAGTACGGTGAAATCCCCTCTCGTCGACGAGGTATGGATAGATTACCAGCATGGCTCCTGCGCCTGGCTGGTCCAGTTAACTCTCGTGTAGGCCCTAATCTCTGAACCCATTAATCGCTCTCTCTTCGTTGCTCACGTTCCAGAGCAGTGGAACACAGTGCGGTCATCATGTCAGTGCCAAAGTCAAGCAGCCTGAGCAAGTGAAAGAATTTAAACCGATCTCTGTCACGCCTACGCCTGTCTGTGCTTGGCCACCTATACCAGTCGATGCCTCTGATCTGCAACCCCTACATCCGACCAACGTGATGATTCAATATGCAGATGACACTTATCTGTTGGTCGGCTCTACATTCACTGTCTGTGAAGAGCTTCGGTGAGTGTCGGTCTGGGCAGCATTCAATAACCTCAGACTTAATGCAAATAAGTCTAGAGAGATGTTGGTAATGAGGCGAGGTACTGCAGAACAGATACCACTGCTGGATGGCGTGCAACGGGTCGAATTGATGAAGATCCTTGGAGTTACCTTCAGGAGTACCTTATTGCCGCCCCCATGTTGAGGAAATCACAGGCGCCTGCTCAGGATCACTACATGCACTGCATATGATACTTAAATCACACGGTCTCTCGCGGGTGGCGTTGAAGCAATTACAGTATTATCGACTGCTGTATGCTGCCGAAGCATGGTGGCATTGGTGGGGTTTACCGGACTGCAGCAGACCGCCTAAGATTGAAACTGCTAATAACCGAAAGAGTCCGGATGGGATATTTATGTGAAGGAGGTGCAACAATGGAAATGCGGGTTGGAGCAGCAGAGGACCGTCTCCTCAAGGCCATCGAGGGGAGTCGAGACCATGTTTTGCGACGCCTGTACCCGCCTCAAATCCAATACCACTATGCCGTCCGTCCGCGAGCACACGGTTTTGAACTACAATGCGGTTTGTCATCCGGCATGAGTTATGCAACAACAAAAACTAATATCATCATATTGAAATATACTAAAATGTGAAATTAACCAATGATTATATTACCAGTAGTCTATTGATGCTAAAATCAGTAATACGATTTGTTTGCTATGCTGCGCAAAATAACTTGGATGCTACACAGACTCGGACTGACACGCTCCAGCATAGAAGTTTTGATGTGTTAGGCCCACCCTCCTGGAATAAGTTGCGTAAGCCTAACATCCTGCGACACGAATTCATCAGACTCTCCTTGCTTCTTTTCCGCAAGCGTTTGCAGACCATTCTGTTCGATTATGGTTTCTTTGTCTTAGATTGGGAACGCCTCTGATGAGTCTCGTGGGAAGTAGCGCTATATACATTTGCAATTGGGACACCTACAAAATTAAAATTGTCAGTCTGTGTATATTAATTCAATCAGGCACAAAATTGCTAGTATTACCCTGCACTAGAAAGACTGTTTCTATGTTCAGAAAGAAATTTTTAGTTTTAAGCAGTAGATCAACACAAAGTGAAAACTCAAATGACGATTCAAATTAAATTATTATTTGATTCAAAAAGAAGTCAAGAGAAAGTCAGGAGATCATTCAATTGTTTATTGAATTGCAGAAACGTCAGTAGTAGGATATCAACTGAAGTCAGCACTAGTAGGCTACTTTGCTTCAGATAAAAGAGGACTATTGCAGTCATTAGTAGCGCAATACTCGATGCAGGTTGTGACCCTCGTTTTCAATATGTTATTGCCAATGAAGGTCGTTTTGCAGCCAGGTTCGTTTGCGGCGATGAACTCCACCGAAGCGCAGAAAGCGTCGTACACTGGCACTGGCACAGAGTGAGAAAAAGAGTAGGCTAGTAGGTCTACAATTCAAAAGATCACAGTCTAGCATCGAACATCGAACGGTTTATTAGGCTAGACTAAGTATCGACATTTAAGTTTTTCAACAACGGGAAACCTATTGAAAATAAGTAAGCGAAACTAGATTGAGTCAGCTTTCATTGCTTTGGATGCGATTCCGTCGGTGCATGTGGATGTCTGTGTCTGAGGGTGTTCGCATATGTATACGCTGCTATAGTTATCAGAGAATTGTACATTGACTGATTTACGTTTTGTTCATAATGACCTTAATATCGTTTAGTCTGGCAAAGGGAGGACTTCTAGAGGTACTTTAGAGACGCTATAATACAGACATGTAGGCTATTATAATCTACGTACAAAACATTGAAGAGTAAGAAATGACCCTATATTTATACGCCTCGACAGACATTCCTAGGAAGCGTGGTTCGTGGGTAAACTGAGGTGGAAACACAACATAAGCAACTTCACAAAGTACACCTATAATTTGAATCTAATCATTATGTGTAAGTGACCTTACGAACTTCAATGTTATCGGGTCGTGTGTAAACTATACGAACTGCATTAAGGTCGTTGGTAAGTTTCTTCACGTATAGCATCATCCGTGTGCAACTTGTGTGTGACGCTATTTTTTCGCAATGTTATATATTAATCTCAATAAAATTAGTTCTATGCATCCTCTATTTCTTTAACTACAGTGCAGTAGTTTTAAAAAACAGTAGTTTTACTCGCTGGTTTTATTTCTGCCTCATCGTGTGAAATTCAGCATTCCTGGCATAATTATGGCAATATGACCTAATTGCATAGGTTTTAATGTAGTTGGAGTTTCATATACCTTAGCTCTAACGGAAAATTGTTAAAGTCGCGTAACTGCAGAAGTAGCGATGTTTTTAATTGTTTGGCAGCATAATACCACCAATATTGAAAACAATGCAATAAAATACAAAGCAACAGAACTGTAAGTTATTTGATATTGCCCTCCTTCCAAAGTTCAGAAGTGGACACGACCACACGACAGAACAACAGTGAAGGAGAGTAATTGTTCGTGAAAGATTTCCCAAGGTCTCCGTACAATTGCCTAATTGCCTCGGACGCGGCAACTCGTACTCTCCGCGTTACAGGCTGAACAGTCTAACCAATCGGCAATCATTTGTAGTGGATGATATGCTCGGGTGCTCCAGAATATAATGTATTTAAAGAAGTTCCCCAAAAAATACTGCTCCAAGGCGATTTTCCCATTCTATTTATCACTTTGTACAACTGTACCAATTTTCAGACCAATTGATAAAGGTTAAGCCTTGCCCCCGGCACAAAAATGTTAGAATTAGTGAAAATAAGGGAATTTGCTTAAAAATCGACAATATCATGGAGGAAAAACGTAATTATTTTCATGTTGATTAACTTCTTTTGTAAACTATTGTGTGCAGAGGTGTAGTATTGGCACTTGTACTTGTACTCAAGTGCAACTTGAGTACAGTCTTTAAGTACTTGAACTCGTACTGGAGACCTAAGTACTTGCACTCGTACTTGAAACCTAAGTACTTGGACATAAATGACATTTCTACAGGCACTCGGACACTTTACTAGTAAGCTTTGTCTTTCCTTTAAGTAATTAATTCTTACGTACTGGATATTGTATATTTTGGCAGTTATGTATGGACCGCATCTTGATCAGAATTTCTTCCGGTTGTCTTGCTAAAATAGCGGCCACGGACGGTGATAATGATAACAATAAAAATACTAATATTCCTAGAGCGGTTAAGTTTGGTTATGATAATTTCACCCTCAAAGGAAATGCTACTTCTGCTAAGTGCAAGTTTTGTAGAGAGAAAACTATCATTTCAGACAGGGGCGGCGCTGGCCGGGGGGGTCCAGGGGTCCGGACCCCCCCAGCTGTCGTTCAGACCATTTCTCCAATTCGTGTAAATCCGAATAGATTTTTTTTGTGGGGGGGGGGTATCTGGTTTCGCTGACAGCCTTGCAACTAATGTCATGACTTTGTAACTCTTTCCAATATATTAAATTAATATTATGATCATCACTATTTATTAGGTCTACTCAAATTCTTTAAATTATATTTAACTTACTTACTAAACCTCTCTGCACTGCGTGCTTATGATTGGTACGTCATTGGTCCGTGTGTACAGTGTTGACTCTTAGTGAAAATAATAACAATAATAATTTTTATGGCATCATTAATAAATAGAAATCCGCTTACTGAACTGGTTGATGATATTGAAGATTTTGTACTTATTTCGTCTGAAAAAAACATTCTTGACGCTCTTGATCCCCGCGCGATAGTTGCTAAATTTGCCTTAAGCCCAAGAGGCTTGCCACTATAAGAGAGACAAAAACTTATAAGCAATAGTTAAATATCTTTTAAACTTGTCACGACACATATTGATGTTTGACGACCTCGACCCAATCCCAACTTCCTTACTTAAAGACTGTGTAACCCTCCTCGTTCCTACTGTAACCAAAATCATCAACCTCTCTCTATCGACTGGAACTTTTCCTTTACTTTTCAAAGACTCTGTTGTCAAACCACTTCTCAAAAAACCATCCCTTGACAAAGAACTCCTCTCCAACTACCGTCCAATATCAAATCTCTCTTTCTTATCCAAACTCTCGGAACGGGTTGTCCTCTCTCGTCTCAACGGCTACCTCACCTCAAACAATCTTCTAAACCCAAATCAATCTGCCTACACCAAGCATCACTCTACCGAAACTGTCCTTGCCTCGCTATACAACAAACTTGTCATGGCGATAGGCCGTCAACAAGTCTCTTGTTTGTGCCTCTTAGACATCTCTGCCGCCTTCGACACAATAGACCATTCTATCCTCATCAAACGCCTTTCCTCTGCATTCGGAATCTCTGGCACTGCCCTATTGTGGATAAAATCATATCTTTCATCACGCTCTTTCACTGTCAATGCCGCTGGTCACTCATCAAATCCGCACACCCTCACCTGCGGTGTTCCTCAAGGTTCTGTTCTCGGTCCTCTGCTGTTCATTCTTTACACCTCCCCACTCAGCAAACTCATTTCCTCATCTTCTACTGATCATCACCTCTATGCCGACGACACACAACTCTTCATTTCTTTCTCCCCTCACTCCCTTCCAGACGCATTAAATCATCTACGCAACACAATCACCCAGATTTCAGCTTGGATGACCGCTAATCTGCTCTGCCTTAACCCTTCAAAAACAGAATTCGTCATTATTGGCCTCCGCGAGCAATTAAACAAACTAGTCTTTCCTCCCGATCTTTGTCCAACCGATCTCGCTTCTCCCGCACCTTACTCTTCTCCTGTCCGCAATCTTGGAATCATCATTGATAAGAACCTCACCTTTTCCGACCACATCAGCCAGCTATCTCGCACCTGCTATATGCACATCCGCGACCTTCGTCGATTGCGCCCAATACTTGATTACAAGACTGCATGCACAATAGCCACCTCAATTGTTCATTCCAAACTCGACTACTGTAATTCCATCTTTTACAACATCGACTCTTCTCAAATCAAACGCCTGCAAACAGTCCAGAACGCTCTCGCCCGCGCAGTCACCAAAACTCCCAAACACCACCACATAACCCCTGTTCTCAAATCACTTCATTGGCTTAAAGTCCCTCAGCGCATCCATTACAAAATAGTATCTCTTACCTACAATGCCCTCCAAACGTCTAAACCCTCTTACATTCGCCAGCTATTCACCATCCAACCGCCCGGGTCTACTCGCTCATCATCATACCTTTCTCTATCCCGGCCTCCAGTCTCATCCGCTCTGAAATTCTGCAACCGCTCCTTAGTCTATGCTGCACCAGCTCTTTGGAACGGACTCCCAAAAGACCTCCGCCAGTTTGCTCATCCTCCTATCTCGCCTCTTAACTCAACTTCTCCTCCGCTTGCACTCTCCTCTTCTACTTTCCACTCACGACTGAAAACCGAACTCTTCAAGATATCCTATCCTGATTCCACTCCTCCGCCACCACACGACCACCATCATCACCGATTGCCACCGTAGCACCATGCTGTCTCCTCGGCTTGACCTCCCCGGATTTTGACCTGGCACCGAAACGAACAGAGGAGTTTTGGCTATTGCGGACTGATTTGATATAGCGCCGGTGAATAAGCTGGTCTCTCTGACGTGGCTTTTGTGGGCGCTGAGAAATTTTCGAAGATTTACATTTACATTACATTTACATTTCTTCTGTTTCAATGTTTTAACTGGATGTTTACAAAATCAAATTAATTAAGATAAAATAGTAATTACATGTTTGCAAATTTTTTGACCAAGTCAACGTAACAACTAACAAATCAAGTTCATTTTAAAGCTATAAATGTTTAGTTCAGAGTGGCTAAAATGAGCTCCACATGGCAACATTATACTCCAAAAAGCGTTGGCGGCTGGGGCTCCGCCCCAGACCCCGCTGGGGAGCTTACGACGCTCCCCCAGACCCCCTAATCGTGGGCAGCTTCGCGCCTTCGGCGCTCGCAGTGCCTCGCACTCGGGCGCCTGCCACGCTCAAAGCTTTCAAGCTACTTTCTGCTAAGTGCAAGTTTTGTAGAGAGAAAACTATCATTTCAGAAAACAACTGGCACAACATCAAACTTTTTTAAACACTTGCAAAGACTCCATACGGAGAGGTGAGTAGTGACTAACAAATCATTTGAACGCTATCGAGTAATGTTACAGTAAATGTAAGTCGTCGGACTTTCTCAGCACCATACGAAAGCCACGATAAGGAAACCAGCTTATTCACGGATATAATCCATTTTATGAATTGTATTATAAGACTTCTAGCAATAAACCACTGAACCTATGGCTTATACATGGAATTCATGTGTGAATGGGGCTCACTTGTGAAAATTGTGAGTTTTCTATGTTCCTCTGTGTTCTATGTTCCTCCCGAAAGAGTCTTCCGCTGCGTGTGCGATATGGTGAATATGTAGCTCTGTCAAGGAAACATTGTCATCTACAGGTATCAAAACGCGCTTAGTTAGACCACTTAGGTAGTCATTTGCGAATCACTTTTCTGTTTTATGTAAAACGCTAATTAAGGCATTTTTTTGTGTTGCTCCAAAAGTCAAAGACTGCCTACAACTAGTATGTTCTTGTTTAATGTGTGCAGATATGATTATGTCTTATGTGAATGAGACACATGCTTTGTGGGGGACCACGTCAAGTTTCTTTGGCAGTGGTGGAGCAGGTGCTACAGTTGCTACACAAAAGTCTCATTTTGGCCCGATAATCACAGAAACGGTTGCAGCAACCGAAACTGCAGACCTCATGCATCAAAAAGTCTAAGCTATTTGGTCACTTCTGTACACGATCTTCTGTGAAACCGAGCACCTTATCATCACAAGTGACAACCTGGTTGAATATCAGAGGCCATGATGACTTTGATGAAATTGATTGTTTGAACGTTTGGAATGCATCAAAACTGTTCTTGACAAACCAGCGTTTAGAGCTGTGAGTGTGCCTGCATCTAGCGCTCCGGTTGAAAGTGTGCTTAGTTTAATATTAAAACAGTTTCGATCGAATCTGAGTGACAAGATGCTCACAATACCTCACATCCGTTATATTTCTCAAAAAAGCAAAATTCTAAATGAGTGCATGTGGCAATACACCATTGCTTTGTCAAGAAAGAAAATCCTTGTTCTTGCAGTAGCCATGTGTACTTGTACTCGTACTTGTACTCGAGACCTTAGTACTTGTTTCATTTTATTTCAGATATTTATATAACGCCCCTTCAAGATTTCTACTCAGAGACGCTCCCGACTACCGCGGACACTGAATCGGAGTTTCACGCCGAAGCGCACTCGTACTTGTACTTGATACTTAAGTATTTGTACAGGTACTTAAGACCTCAGGACTTGTATTTGTACTTGCAACCTTTCTTGTTCTGGCCAATAAATATGAAACATATTAGTTTTTCATATATACTTAAATACCGGTAATTTGTGTTTTCAACCGAAAAATTGCGAATATTGTTAAAACTTCATCGTGCTGGGGGCAAGGCTTAGCCTTAATGTAAAAGCCTAAAATTTGGATTTTTAGACTCATCTGTATGATACTCATGGGAAAATGCCCGTGGAGCAATGAATTTTCTACTTTTTATTTTCTGGAGCACCCTAGTGGCTACAGAATTACCTCCTGTATATTACTTTTGCAGCGTAACGAAACAAACTCATCAACAAAAAAAGATTCACAAATGCATCTAATTTATTTTCACTCGTCACTTACTTTAGTACTTTATAATATTATAGGTCGAAGTGCTTAATGGATACAAAAATTAAAAGATCAAAAGTTTTAAAGTTTTAGACTTAGATTGTTTTGTGAAGATGAAAAATTAAACAGTTTCAAAATAACAGTAGGCCTACCAGTTAGGCTTCTGCACGTCACAGTTATTGCCGCTAATATTACGTACTGTAATTAAAGGTTTCATTGAGAGAACTTTCATAGCTACATATACGTAAATATAAAGCAAATCTAAATTTTCATTATTCCTCATCAATACGCAATACTTCGTCACGGAAGCGAAATTATTCAAATTTTTGTTTTAACAAATGAATATGATCAAATTCATGTTATACCTATATTCTCGCTTTTAGATATTTTGACACATTGCGATGTTTCTTCAGGACAAACAGGAGGTTTTAAGTCACTGTAACAAGACGTTCCCGATTCAGACGAAGTGCATTCAACACATCGGAGAGATGCAACTGAAACACAGAATCAATATCGAAACCAACCTAGCTGTATTAGAAAGCAAATAATTATAAAGCCTTTAATTGGCCTTCAGTAACGTAAAAAAAATAAATGTCAGTCTCATTGCTTATATTCTCAAAAATTCAATTCATATGTTCAAGAGCTGAGTTGTGGGGCGAAGGGGTTGTTCAAATGGACGAAAACCAAGAGAAGCCCTTTACTTAGGAGAGGCGACCGTGTGTGACATTGGGTGTGATATGTTTCCTACCTGAGTTATTAAGGTGACCAGCAGGAGAATCAAAAAAAGCTACATATATTTATGGTTCTAGGTTGAAAACTGTTTTTAATTAGTCAATCGATATACGTTTTCCCATAGCGCATTACAAAAAACAAAGCAATATAGAATGTAGTGTTATTTGCGGAAAGTTTGCATCAACTTGCTAAAACTATATTCCGTAGACTAACTAATTCACCATAGCGCAGTCAGGTGAAGTACTCAAGTACTGAATTGTTTGGTCGGTTTCTTTGTGAGACCAAATCCATATAGGTAAGCCAAGAGAACCAACTACATCTGGAAACGGCTTATCATGTTCTGGACATTGGCAAAATGCTAAATGAATGTAGAGAAAATTTAATGAGAAAAATCATTTTGAAGTTCAATTTAAGTTTTGAATTAAATGCTCCAAAGCAAAGGCACTCTAGAAAAAAAGTAATTTCATCTCTTAGCCAACAGGACAAATCCAACGAAATAATAAAATCCTTGTTAAGACAATGATTCTAAAAAATTTTACAAACCTGGTTTGAGAATCATCATGCTCATAACGAGGCACACACAAACGGCGAAGTTTAGTGACATTTTGCTTCCGTTGCAAATCACACGATGGCTTGTCCAAAGCAGATTCAAGCGTCTATATAGCATTATTCACCACAAGAAGTCATAAATATTTTATGCGTCTAAATATTCCTTCACTAATCCTTGGCTTTCGCGTTCGTATTTTTTGTTTTTGACTAAGACTTAATGGAATTCAGATACGTGGGAATATATTTGGAAGCGAGAAAGATTCCATAAAACTGACAATAAGAAATGTGAGATGAATAAGGGATAACCCTGATAATCAATATAGTTGAACTAACTCATACAGGTTGATATGATAATTATTATTGCCTCGACAGGTCAAATTTCAAGTCCGACACGATCCATACACACGAGAATAGAATACGGAACTACACTTATTTGCCTATGCGAAACGTAATGAGCATACAATCTTTATCGTTATGCGAAAGCTGGGCATCCCCTTATTTCAAGGGAATCTACTTAACGGTCTCAAATATCTCATTTCTACCGAATAAGAGGTTCCAGGTGATGTGATATCTGGCGAGGGAGATTTGAAGGTGATACGGTCATGAATGTGAAGTTATTGCATTTCCGGCGTGATGTGATCTCTAGAACCAAGACCTATCATCAGGCGAGCGGCAGTGTGTTAAACTGAGGATATGGGTTGTAGTGTGGATGACGGAAGACCGGGTAGGACAGATTTGCAGTAGTCAAGGCAAGAGATGACAAGTGCTTGGATGAGAATACCGAGGCAAGTTTCGTTAAGGAAACGTTTCACTTATCGAATACAAGCAGAGCAGTTGTGATGAAAATCTGTAGGCCTATTCGGTGTTTTCTCGACGACCGACGATTACTGTTACAAGAATTGTTTTTGTTTGGCAGGAGTAGGGAGAACAAGTTGACTACAGAATTACATGTAATAAATATGACTGTACAGCTTGACTTTCCTTCGAGGTAAATTCGAATCAAGTCCAACCACAAAATTAAAATGCACTAATAATTTTTTTATATTATTCATCATTTTATTCAGTATTTCATTTTAAGCGCAGAAAAGATTATGAATGAATAAAGAGATGCTAAGATTTAAAAGCTTAAAGATTTATATGTTCAAAAGTATTAGATTTCGAGTATGTTTTTGTGATTAAAGCTTAACCAATTATTCCACAATACCTATACTATGTAAGTTTATGCTGTCACTGATCAGCGTCATTGCAGCTACAGTGCAACGTACAACAATAGCAGCTGATAATTTATTGTAAAAGCGAAGATTATCAATATATGGCAGCTTATATTGTAAAACCGAAGCTTAAGAAATATATAAATATTTAAAAACCTAAAATATTTATCGTCATCTAAACATTTCGTCAGAATATACCTTTGACTGCATAAACGTTTTAACGCATTGCCTTAGTTCTCTAGGGCATACATGGGGCTCTAGACTCGTATTCACGTTATCGTAGACCATGGGTTCAACGCCCGTAGATGTCTGATGCCGTCCTGACTATATTCTTCCACTGCTGCCTCTCCGCTGCGGCGTGTGTTAGTTCTTGTAGCGATGTTCCACACCATTCAGCTAAGCTGACCACCCAGTGATATTTTACTTCTAAAAGTAATTCCTAATTTAGTCTTAATTTAGTCCTGTGTTCTTGAGTTTAACTTCTAATTCTAATTTTACTTCACAAATAATTTCACTTATCGTTTCTATTTTAGTTCTAATTTCTAAAATAAATTTAGTTCTAATTTTAATTTTCCAAATAATTACTTATCGTTTCTATTTTAGTTCTAAAATAAATTTAGTTCTAATTTTAATTTTCCAAATAATTATTAATTGCAGTGTTATAAAAAGCATTTTAGCGTTACTATAGTAGATGTCTTTGTTCACATTCAGGAACACTTTCATTTCCAGAGATTCTTTCGTGCGATTTCTTCGTCCATCAGCCAAGATTCCACACACAGAAAAAATTCTTTACACATAGGCCTGTGAGGCTGGGGCTGACAAAAGATCCTCTGCAATGGGTGTTTGCGATTTTACTGTACGAACTTTGGCTAATAATTCAGACAAGTAGGTTCACCTAAGAAAACCATCAAGAGTTGGTAGGCTAAGTTAGGGTAAAATTTAGTCTCATCACTTATCCAACCCCAAATAAACGGAACTAAAATATTGATGTTGAAAGCAGGAAACTCCTAAAATGTGGATATGCAAATTTCGTTTGAGAAATATCATGCTCAAAACGCAGCACATCCCAACTGCGAAGTGTGATGACATTTTTGCTTCCGTTGTTAATCACACGATGCCTTGTCTCATCAAAAATCATTCACCATAAAAATACTCTATTTTTTACGCTTCATTGTATTGATTGATTTTATTTTTATGCGTCGAAGTGCTTTATAATTTACTGAGTCGTATGGAGGTCAGACTTTCTTGTCCCCTTTGCGCGCACTTCGACCATGGAATACCGGGATTTCTTCGTCTTGGACCCGAACATTTGAAACGGCCATCCATTGGAGCTACGTTTGTTATCCAAGAAAAGCTACTCGGCCTTTTATTCATCTATAAACTTGTCCTTTCAGCCGCGCTTTACTCGAGAGCGCCTCTGAGTAGGTATCTTAAAAGGATGTATATTAATTTTTTAATTTATTTTTTAAGAAAAATATCATTATATGCGAAGAAGTAACTCAATAACCTAAACAGTAGGACGTCAAGATGATTAATAGTTTATTATCGGTGTAGGACTTATTCAGACAGTAAGACGCAAGAGCGTTTTATGATTTACTGAGTCTTAAGGTGGCCAGACACCTGCAAAATAATTTGCGAAAGAGAGAAAAAAATCAATAAACAAAACAATAGTCAGTTTCAAATGATTAATAGTTAATCATTACGATAGTAGGAATTATTCAGACAGTATGACGCAAGCGCAATGGAAAAATCTGTATTTTGAAATGACAAAACGGTATATGATCGCTATAGTTTATATAACTTAATTCTGGTGACATCAGATCTTGCGTCAGTTTTGTCAAACTGTTCAAAGATCATACCATTCAAAACTGATACTAGCCATAGTCTGCATAGAAAGTACTCTAATCCATAGATATTATTGCCATTTTACGGAGTCTCTCCAAACTAGTACGGTACTGGAACTCTCTGATTTATTTCGGATCTGTAGTTTGCAAAGCCGGTCGTAGTTCCATTCAGGAGAGCAATTACGTAACTCCGTTTATATGGCTAACTGTAACTGTGTAAGCCTACAATGAAGTATTCGAGGCAGAATCCGACAGTCAGTATCTACATTTTGTTGTTAGTGAGGAATGGTGTACAGCCTCGTTTATTTTTTTGAAAAGTACTTTTCAGAAGCACAAAAAGTAAGCCTAGCTCTACCTCCTCTTTCGACTTCTCTGACTCCTCTCTCAGCTGCTCTGACTCATCTCACAGCTGCGCTGACTCCTCTCTCATCTGCTCTGAATCCTCTCTCAACTGCTCTGACTCATCTCACAGCTGCCCTGACTTCTCTCTTAACTGCTCTGCCTCCTCCCTTAACTGCTCTGCCTCCTCTCTTAACTGCTCTGCCTCCTCTCTTAACTGCTCTGAATCCTCTCTCAACTGCTCTGACTCATCTCTCAACTGCTCTGACTCATCTCACAGCTGCCCTGACTCCTCTCTTAACTGCTCTGCCTCCTCCCTTAACTGCTCTGCCTCCTCTCTTAACTGCTCTAACTCCTCTTTCAACTTCTCTGCCTCCTCTCTCCACTGCTCTGAATCCTCTCTCAACTGCTCTGCCTCCTCTCTTAACTGCTCTACCTCCTCTTTCGACTTCTCTGCCTCCTCTCTCAACTGCTCTGACTCCTCTCTCGACTGCTCTGACTCATCTCACAGCTGCCCTGACTCCTCTCTTAACTGCTCTGCTTCCTCTCTTAACTGCTCTGCCTCCTCTCTTAACTGCTCTGCCTCCTCTCTTAACTGCTCTGCCTCCTCTCTCTATTGCTCTGATTCCTCTCTTAGCTGCTTTGACTCCTCTCTCAACTGCTCTGACTCCAATTATATTTGTCATACTAAGCATTATGATTCAGTTAAGTCCAAAATGGCTCATTATACGCTGCACTAGAAAGACAGTTTTTAGATACAGAAAGAAATAGATTTTTAAAGTATACACAAAATGAAAACCCAAATAGCGAATTTTTGTATTGATTCGAATGGAAGTTAAGAGAAAGTCAAGAAATAATTCAATGGTTTATTGAATTACAAAAAACGTCAGTAGTAGGATAGGAATTGAAGGCAGCAATAATACTTTGCTTCAGAATAATGTTTTATGAATATCATTGCAGTTGTCGGTAGCGCAGTACTCGAGACAGGATGTGACTTCCACCCCTGGTGTTCCTTTGTCAGTTGCGCAATAGGGTTTGTTTGCAGCGATGTACTCCTCCGAAGCGCAAAATTTATCGAACGATAGCAGTTCTACCATCGAGCCTACTCCCCTCCCTGTACAAAGACAAAGAGTGTACAATTCAAAAGACCACTCTCCAGCATGAAATATCTAAACGCTAATTAGTATTGACATTTTACCTATTCCAATTAGAAAATCTATTATAAACTAAGTAAAACGTTGTTTTGGATGCGATTCCGACGGTGTGGCTCTGTGTGTCTGCGGGAGTTCGCCTGTGGTTACGCTGCTGGTCATCAGAGGGCTGTTCCTATACTTATTTACATTTTGTTCATAGTGACTTTAACATCATTTAGATGGAGGACTCCTCGACGTACTTTAGAGGAACTATAATACGTGTCTAGATACTCGTCTCGGTGTCTGGACTTTACCCCCTGGAAGCCCATTACCCCCTGCCATTACCCCCTGCCATTACCCCCCCCCCGACTTATTATATTATATATATATAATTTAATAATTATATATTATATAATAATAATATAATTATAACAATTAATATAATATATTAATATTATATATTATACATATAATTATAATAAATAATTAATATATTTATTAGTGATATTAATTATTATTACATATTATATATTATTTTAATAATTATATTACTATATTAATTAATAAATATTATTATAATTCATTATATTATAGTTATAATTAATAATTAGAATTATTATTTATAATATTATATATTATTAATTATAATTGTATTTATGATATATATATAATGGTCGGGGGTAATGGCGGGGGGTAATGGCAGGGGGTAATGGCAGGGGGTAATGGGCCGGGGGTAAAGTCCTAGACCCCTGGTCTCCACACCTACGTTGAAGAAACTCAAGAGTAAGGTTGCGCATAAGAAAGGCAAAGGTAACCCAAATACTCAATATCTATAAGCCTCGTTAGAAATTCCTAAGAGGCGTGGTCCTTAGGTCAACTGAGATGCAAACGCGACAGAAGCAACTTAACAATAACAGCCATTTTGGCTAATCGGACGTGTGTAAGGTAGGCTATACGAACTGCTTGTGGGTTGCTGGTAAATTGTTTCAGACAAGGCATCACACTTGTCTGTGATACCAGTTTAGTTCTGTTTGTTCTGGCTAGGCACCCCGTTCTTAGCGCGCAGGAGAAAGGCGCGCCGTCAAAAGCGAGCCGTCAAAGCGCGCCGTCATAAGCGCTAACCATCAAAAACGCGCAAGACAAATGCGCGCCGACAATAGCGCGCATGTATCGAGATGTAAAGAAAAAAAACTGAAGAAACACTTGTGTAATTAATAAGACAACAGCGCCAACAACGGGAATATTATATGTCAAATGAAGTGAAGTTATGAGAAACAGTTAATAGCTAAAAAACTCTTTATATACGGTACTTAATGTTTGTTGAGTGTTAGGTAACTAATTAATGTTTGTTTGGTTGTCCTTCTTTCAAACTGAAAGGTTATGGACGATTCCGCGAAGATTGTCGAGCAATGGTATATGTTGCCGTATGTGGGAACCAAAGCCAACAGCGTCGGTTAAGTCTGACGTACTTGGATTTCGATGCCTATTATCATGTCTCCTCATTCTAAAACGCTAATTAACTAATTATTTGTTGACAAGCCGTATATTTAGTTGCCGTCGTTCAGGGGGCACACGCATTATTAGTGTGTGTCAATTAATAATTTTTACACACAATTAATCAATAGAGGTGGAAAATGCTTTGAAGTTTATCATTCAAAAGGAGAGTACAGTCTTTTGGTCTATGTTGCGCGATTTCTTCGGCGCGCATTTGACGGGCATATTTTGAAGCGCTCATTGGACGGCGCGCTTTTGACGGCGCGCTTTTGTCCTGCGCGCTAAGGACGGGTCACCTATTTTGTACACTGCGTCACATGATGTATCGTAGGGAAGAATAAACAAATAAAATGAAAAATGAAATGAAAATTTGTATATGCATTAGAATGCAAATAATTATAGTACATCCGATTTTTTCTGGACGATTGACCGTTTTCACATTTTGCTTGTAAATATATATATATATATATATATATATATATATATATATATATATATATATATATATATATATATATATATATATATATATATTGCACACGATGAACGAAAATAGAGTGGCTACAGAATTACATCTATGCTGCCTGTGAGCCTATACACATTGCAACATAATAGTCTACTGACTGAAGTATGCTGCCAAAGGGCGTGAGAGTCGCACTATTTTGCGGCCTGTAGGCCTATACACACGTTGCAACATAATTGGCTTCTGGCTGAAGAATGCTGTCAAAGGGCGTGAGAGTCGGTATACAGTGCAGTCATGATGCTTCCGGATTTAATGCGCTGCGAATACATGCAACTATAGTACATGTATATAATTATGATACGAGTGATCAGGTCATTATATTGACTTTACCTGTTTCAGTGTCACAAGGTTGATTTCAACTAGGATGTACAAATATCTATTTAAACTGTCGGTGGGTTGTTGAATAATCTTTACAATAATTGCGCTCATAATATTAATGTTCACTTTATTGATATCAAAGAAACTATATGACATAACGAGTAACAACATTGAGATGGAAAACTCGAAAGAAGTTTACGAATTTCTTCGAAATATCTTGTTGATCAGAAAACGTCACGCTTATCTACTCTGCGGAAGTTCATTTGAATTGCCTATTCAGTATGTGTTAGCAAATGCAACCGATGTGGATATCATGTATATTCCAACAGACATCTGTGCTCTACCAGTTAACGTATCAGCACCTCACACATTTCAAGGTAAGACGTTAGTAGTTAATACGGAAGGCACATATCCAGGATTCGGTAGATTGTACTCACCCGATTGCAAACAACTGTTTCATAAAAAGGAATGCGTCCTCGAGAATCACTACTGCGTGGACGAGGACGATGATTTGTTCAAGCGATATCGAGTTCATCAACTTAATACGTGAACATCTCGGCAGACCTCAGGATCGAGAAATTTACCTATATGTATATAGACGTCTTCTGGAAATGAAACTCGACATTGTTTTTGCCATCTATTGTCCTTGTTGGCCGTTAGTGGCTGATGAATGGACAACGCGTTACAGACCAAACGGTTGGCCTTCAGTGGAAATTATAAATAAAGTTGTTGCGAGTGGATGTTATTTTGTTGCGAAACCACATCAGAGCAGTCCCGATGACGACACTCAGTGGAGGTTTTCATTTTCTCAGGCAGAAATAATCCTGATTCATAGTTGGATGGATGTTCAAAAGTATATTTATCACATACTTCGACTGATAAACAGTGAAACTGCGAAGGCATGCGGAGGATCAGACGAAACAGTTCTCTGCACCTACTTCTTCAAAACTTTGATGCTTTGGGAAAGTGAACGAAAACCCAAAGAGTTTTGGAATGACGAGAATGTGGAAAAGTCGGTGATGGAATTACTGTGCATAATGACTGAATGGTTGATTGATGGATGTTGTCCGAACTATTTTATGCCAAAGTGCAATATGATAAGTGCCTCAACAGAAAGAGTTGACTTCTCCAAAGAAATTCAGCTACTGTTGATCTACACAAAATCGAACATACTTCAAATATCAGCCACATGGCCTAAAGCATACCCTAAACATCCGATAGGGCTTATGGAGGTTGCTATACCGGAGAAATTTCTTCTGCACTTTAATTTGCTACAGTTACGCGATAACCATTTCAATCCTCTGTATCCCAAAACAAAAACCCACCTGTTGAAACATTTGACGAAGAAGAACTCCTTACTTTGGCGCCAAGCGCGTGATCTTTACAATGGTATTGTTAGTCATCTTCAGTTTATGAAAACGCTTTGTCCAATTAGAAAACATGTGTTTAAACGAGTAGCGTTGGGTCACTTTCAGTCGTCACTAATGGAGAATGGAGATGAATTTTCGAAGAGGTTTCTGTCAATCGGTGATTCGATCTACGAGTGCGGACAGCATCTCAGCAGAGCCATTGATTGCAAATTTGAGTCAAGTCGAATGCCAAAGGAGGATATCTGTAACGATTCGTCTGAAATACATATCAGAGGCAACTGCCGACAGTCGCCTCTCAACACTCCAGTCGAATGCATTATTAATACACATAGGCGATTTGTTCGTTGCTATAGCCGTCAAGTAGAAAGTGCCGATGACGACATAGACAATAAGGTGACAAATAACGCAACAATTAATAATCTAAATACGTGTGTTAAAAAAATATTGCAGCATTTATTTGCAGCTAACATTCACGGTGTAACTACTTCGACATATGCTATAAGCTCGGCTTATCTTGCAAATTTCTACTATACAGCTTTACAGGACTATGATAAGGCGTCTGCTCTTTGTGAGGCAGTCATAAATTATCCTGAAGGTAATCCGAAAGGTGGGAAGTTCGATCTATCCCTTTGTGAACGGGCATTTCCTATATTCATAACGAATGAATTATCTGCAATATTTGACGAACATTTTCGCACTGTTCTGGGACTTATTACCCTGTATGGGTCCATCGCTGATACTTTTAGGGATAATTCTCCTGTTTCAGTTCGAATACATCCAGCTCATATTCTGAAGTATCTGAGAATTCATTGCAAGAGATGGAAGGGAGTGGATGAGCCGGAGATCAGTGAAAACTTTAAATGCAGACAAGAGGTAAATGAAGTGTACGACACTTACGAACCTTTGTCAGAGGTGTTCATGTTGGCTGTACTACACGCTAGTCGTTGTAAATTTTCATAAGAAACATGTTTGTATTTGCTGTTATGTACTAAACGGAGCATAGTTGCTCAATCAGTGCATCGTATGCTCGATGACTCCATCACTGACAAACTAATTTGTCTCCTGACGAGGAAATGCTGGCTGTCGTATTTTCAGACTATTGCCTCGCCAATGACAAGCTTTCTTGCGTCTGCATGTAGGTTCACAGATAACATCGTCATTGTAGCTCCAGTTATCAGAGGTGTAGTGCAGTAAAGTTTAAGACAGCTTTGATGGCATTGGCAAGGTTTCAAGAACTAGGAATGATTCAAGAAAATAGTTCTGTAGGCTAATATTGCAAATAATTTTTACGATGTCGTTAAAGTCGTCTACAGTCATGTTAATTATCTGCTTCTATATCACCGGTGTGAAATTTCATTTTCGAAGTTTGACTGACAAAGTGCACCGTAGGTCTTTTCTTATAAGGAAAGCTTACATCGCGCAGTATAACCTTGTCGTTTTAACATTGGGCAAACGACTCGTGATGTCTATTTAAATATTTGGGGGGCCCGGTGGCGCTTTGGATAACAGCTGGCGTAGAGAGCGAGAGGTACCGAGTTCGAGCCCCGTAGGGCGGATATGCTTTGTAGGCTGCTATCAGCGCCGTGTATTGCAGGCTGTCTGTTCTGTTAGTAGTTAACTAGTTAAGATTGTTTCAATTGCATAGCATGTAAATGTACAGCGCAGTGCGTTTGTCAGGCGCTTAATTAAAGAACAGATATTATTATTATTATTATTTTTTATTATTATTATTATTATTATTATTATAAAAACCAGATCCTCGCACTAATATAGTCACATTAGCATATATGTGTTCCCCTCTCTGATCATGTGGTAACCGGACTCCGACCCGCGGACTACTCTTTTGGACAACCCCTTTGACTAGATGAGTTTAGCCAAGGGCATTGGTATGGCTTAAAATCTTTTAGCGATTTAAGAAGATCGTTCTGTCGGCCAATATCGCAAATAATTTTTACGATGTCGTTAAAGTCGTCGATAGTCTTGCTAATTAGCTGCTTCTATATCACCGGTGTCTAAGGTACAAGGCTTCTTCCGATGGCACACCAAAACTGAGCCGCAATCATATTAATATGAAAAGATTAGGCGACTACTGAGAGGCAGCCTATGGTGAACATTTAAACTGAAAAGGGTAAACCTTGAGCTGAGAGCGAAAATGACATAGGCAGAACAACAAACAAGCATACAGATACAAAGTGTACGAGACAAAAAGACAACTTCCAGACTCTAGATCTTGCAATCGAAAGCTCGTTCGCCAAGAACAGTCCTCGTTTCATGTAGGAGCTGAGAAAGACAATCGCATGACCTGGTTGATTAATTATAAGTCTGTGGAACCAGGACTGATTTAAAATAGCCTTTTTAGCCTGAGTTGTCTGTTTTGAGACAAGAAATCTCAATTTACGTAGATCCTTTACCTGAATAGTAATTTAATTCAAGGATGTCATAGATACATGGCTTGTAAATATTTATTTTGACATAATGGTTATGGCTCTGCCAAAATAGTTTTAATTCTTCTGACTTTGATACCAACAGAAAGCTACTTACAGTAATCAAGAAAATTTGCGATCAACGCGAACGGAGATAGAAGAATTGCGGACAAGCGGTTCAATTCTGCATTTGTCAGGAGTGCACATAAATTATGACTCAGAAGTGCCATGTACGTAGTCGATGACATTTCTAGTTTAATGCCTACTGGATCTTATTGAGACGACATGAAGGTTATCGTTTTATTGTTAGTTGCATTGACGATCGCACAGCCAGCCGCCGATCGCTATGTTGGCGAATTCGAACTTTTGGGCATTCGTGAGACACGCGAAGTCATGCACTGAAAGACTGGAAGTCGTCTCAACAACCGGAGTGTTGCTACCTCTCCTCCTGCGAGAAGTATCATACTAGGCTGGGACCATGTTACACAAAAGGGTACCTATTGGTAGGTTTAATTCACGTGCATAATATTGTCATCCACACTGCGCCTTCAAAGGACCTTTGAAGGTGTTCTTCGACAAGAACGTTCGATAAGTCTCTCTGAGTAGGTACCTTGAAGGGGCGCTATATAAATTTTGAATGAATAAATGAATTCCAGTCAAAGAATGCGCTGTTTTCTTGTCGCAGGCGGCGTGGAGCATTCTTTGTCTGTTTAGTCAACTCTTCACGGTTTGGTTCTGCTTGATTTATGAACGACCAAAGGCTACATCTCTTTGGATGTAATAATTTGTAGGTCTATGCCTTGAGTATTGTCAGGTTATTAGGCATCCCAGGTTAGGTTTCAGTGGATCTACAGTTCTACACAGATTGCTTGTCTTCTGAATCACGTAAAATCGATTATGACCATAAAAGTGTTAATAACGACACATGTGGCTTACGTGTTCTTATTAACACTTTTGTGTTGCACTGTTGTATAACTGAAGTCTGAACATTTATGGTACCAATCATAGAGCAATGTAAGCCTACAACCGGATTGATGTTACAGAAAATGACGCTCGTAGACCCTATAATTAATTTGTCCGTAGAGGACAATGTGTCGATCAATCTGAAGCGTGTTAGCAGACGTTGCCATAGCCTACACTACAGAATGTACCTTGTGCTGCCGCATAGTTTGCCGTGTGTGGTGACCGACTCCCTATAAAATGCGTTGGAAATATCACGAAATTGAATTGCAAATAGACAGAGATTCTTATGTTCCACTTATTTGTGTAATTGATGTTTTATTAATTTACCTCCGTTCATATCCGTATTACAACGTGTCGAAGGATAACCTCAAATTGGCTCAAAAGGTCGTTGAAGCCTGTAATGATGGTTCTATAATTAAGAAGAAACTAATTAATTAGCTATCTACATGTAATTAGCCTTGGATATAATTCTAATTATAATTAATTAGTTACCAAAATTTTGTTAATTCAAATTCTAATTCTAATTAAAAGTTGTCTAATTCTATAAACTCTCAAAATTGGCTTAATAATTTCCTTGCCTACTATAATAACAGTGCATATTTCCTTAATTACCTTTTGCTGGATGCTTTCATTGTAATTTGTAATTAATATCCATCAACCGATATTTTGAATTTTATTTGTATGATATCTTTGAAAGAAGAATTGCCTTTAGCTATGCCAAGTTTAATGAAAAATTTAAGTACATAGACGAATCCATCAGTAAAGTAAAATTAATTTGGAACTCGCCTGCTTTAGAAATAATTATAGATTCCAATAAGAAACCAGTATGAGATATCTCAGAGTTTTCCAACTGCATCTGAAACATCAAGTTGTTCCTGTTGGTATCAGACTTATCTGTTTTGAAAAAAAATTATCAGGCTACCATTGACTGATACGAATAAACGTAAAGCAAGGAATGACAAACTCAGATCAGATCATTTATCCATGGTGATATGTTACACTGGTGCTATTCATTTGCGATGAGTAAGACTGAAAGGCAATGCGATTCCCTGTTAAGTATATTCACACAGTTTTTGACACGCTGCAAGCTGCCATGTCCACTGGAAGTATTCCAAGTAGCGATATGACATCTTTCACCTCCACCACATTCAATAGCGGTGCCAGGATTTCAGGTTTTGGGGGGGCGGCTAAAACCCCAATTCCTTCCCTTTCTCCCCTCCTCTCTGGCATTGGCAGTGATTTCTACCTTTTGTTTGGGGCTGAGCCGCCGATATGGGGGGCTTCAGCCCACCCTAGCCCCATGCTGGCGCCGCCACTGACCACATTGTGGTGGTCGCATACATTAATGAACGAGTCTTGATTTTCTGGCCTGAAGAGCATGAACATTGTCATCTTTCATTGCAGCCACTTTGAAAACACATAAGGAATCTGTGACTGATGCAAAATTTTAGAACGAATCGTCTCCGGAGCTGAACAAAAATAACGCAGAACTTAAGTCATTCATGACTAACTTACCGTTCAGAGATGCATTCAAATGATTATGATGATGTTGTTGATGATGATGATAATTATGATGATGATCATGATCAATTGATGCTCATGAATACGCTGGTGATGCTGATGACGAAGCCACAATGAGTCATTGTAGTTCTAATAACATATTCATTCTGCGCTGTCGTATGCTACAGTGGCGTGAATCACGGGGTATAAAGAGGGAGACTGGCAAAGTTTTTCACTGCTCCCCAAGTTCACACTTTAAATGAGGAAGACAGCAGAGGGGGAATGCTAAACCAAGTAATAGTTAAAACAAGTACTAAAAGGAGGAGGAGAAGAAGAAGATGATGATGAGGAAGAACAAGACGAAGAAGAAGAAAAAAGAAGAAGAGGAAGAAGAAGAAGGAAAAGAGGATAATAAATAAGAAGTAAGAGGAGGAGGAGGAGGAGGAGGAGGAGGAGGAGGAGGAGGAGGAGGAAAAGAAAAAGAAAAATCCCTTATGCTAGCTTTGATTGAGCCATGAGTATGAAGTATTAGCGACTTCATTTCCTTAGTCTTGGCATACGAGTGCTGGTGTCCAACCCTCACCCTCGCCGTGTCACCTTTCCCACTGACAGTGTACGGTCAGTGTACTCATAATAACCTAGTTGGCTAGGAGTGCAGGTGAAGCAGAACTCTCGAACTAAATTTCTGAACCATCTACCTCTTAATTGACAGTCCATAAAGCTAACCAATGCATATCGAGCACCCCAAATACTAAACCAATAGTAATTGTACGTTTAATTGTAATCGAGCACTTCAACGACTCAGAGACGCTCCCGACCCAAGTCAGTGATATCGCTAATACACAAAATGGGCTTGAAACAGACACAGAGAAAGACTGAGGATCTCAAGCCGCAATTTCTGTGGATGGCGGTTCCAACTAGAGAGGGCAACATATGCAAAGCCTCTAGATTGGGCACACAGAGGACCAGAAGGACCTTGGAGGCCGAGAGGAGGGTGGAGCGGCTAGGAAGTGAAGAGACCGAGGGGCAGAAAGGTCATATTGATTACGACAATTTGTATAGCCACTCTTCCAGGGAAACGTTTATTAGTGCTGGCTGTGATCTTTTGAATTGTACCATTTTTGCCAAAGTTACGAGTAGTTATTTTAGGAATCAATATTACTATTTGAAATATGGCAAGAAAATCCGCAAAATGTTTGGCAGCATTTTCAAATTGCCATGAAAGGCTCTTTTCTACATCAGTCGTAATAATTATTCGTGCAGCGTAACAGTGAGCTACTAAGATGTGCTATATTGTCTTCCTTAAACATATTTCTGAACATAAAGGCAATCACACATAGACCTATAGTAAACATACATGCATGCATACATATAGCTTATACCTATATACAGTACATTCATACAAACATAATCTATATGTGTGTATACATGATTTACTACATGCATATAAGCATAGGTAGAATTTGAAGAGTAGGCCTACAGAACCAAGTGATGAATATTTATTGTAGATTTATACAAAAGTCAATAAATCATTCAATTATAATATTGCAGAATCGTCAATGGTGAGACAGCAATTGAAGTCAGTAAACCCAGAATTTTCCGCGGTTCGGAAAAGGATCATTGCAGTCATCTGTATCGCAGTACTTGATGCAGGTTTTAACTCTGAGAATCCGTATTGTATCGCCAGTGAAGGTCTCTGTGCAGCCTGGTTTGTTTGCGGCTATGTACTCTGCCGAAGCACAAAATGCTCCGGTCGATGGAGGGTCGAGGTCTGCATAAAGACAAAATGGGTACAATTCAACAGAACACGGTTCAGCATGAAATATCGAAACGTTTATCAGCATCGAAACTTTTTTATTTTATAGAGGAGAACCTATTACAAAATAAGATGAAAACAGCTGGCCAAACCTTTATAATAGGCTTGAATGGTAATCTGTTGGGCTGCGCGTGATTGCGACAGTTCGCCAGCGGTTACCCTTTTAGTTATCTCAGCATCGTGCGATAATTGATTAACTGTTTGTTCTTAGTTACTTTGAGATTATTTAGACTGGCGCTGGAAGTTATTTTGTGAAGCTCTTAAAAACGCTTAGAAGTGTTTATATATATTTATATATATATATTTATATATATATTTATATATATATATAGAAGTGTTTATATATACACCGTGAGGCATAAAAAAGGAAGCCCCTACAAAATCGTTATTTTTTTAACACTATTCAAACAATGTCAATGAAATTCATGAAATCTAAATAGCAGGCAATGTAAACAATTTACAGTTTGTACTCAAACTGTCCGCCTTCAGCTTCTACGCATGCGCGAAGTCGCTTGCGCCATTCACGCACCGCCGAGTCAATAATTCGTTGGTCAAGATCGTTCCAAGCTTGCATGATTCGCTTACGAAGATCTTCAACATCACGGACCTTTGTTTTGTACACCATTTCCTGCATGCATCCCCATATTTTATAATCTACGGGATTCAGATCTGGGCCGTTAGGGGGCCATAGTGTAGAAATTGTGAAGTCAGGAGTTTCATTCGTCAGAAGTGCTACCGTTTCTCGAGCTCTGTGCGCTGGAGCACCATCTTGCTGGAAAATATAAAATTCAGAGAATTCTCGAATTTCAGGTAGAAGGTCTTCCATGAGTAAAACATCTCTGTAGTATTGGCCGTTGATTTTTACCCCCGGTTCAACAAAGTGAATTGACGTGCGCCCCAGAGAAGAAACACCGACTGACACCATCAGGGATTTGCTAAACGTCGGACGTGTGCGTAAAAGGCGGTCGGCTGCAATATCACTCTTTCGAGTTCCAACTGCTACATACAGACGATCATTTTGAGTAGGCTATTGCTAGGAGAAGCAACTGTGAATAATTTTTCGTAAGTAAACCAGATGAAATGCACTAGGCTAGCTGGGTAGCGACGCAACAAAAGGCTACTGCGGTCAGGTCGAGCTTGTTTGGTAAATTTATGTGCCCTACGTTTTTTCATGCATATCTTCACAAAACGATTAACAGAACGTTGAGATATACCAACTTCCTGAGCAATTTGTCTTTAAGTACGGTGTGTTTGCGGCAAATCTTCTTGTCCCAAAACAAGTGTTTCAACTTCTTCAATTTTGTCAGCAGTTCGAGCAGTGCGCGGACGGCCATTGCCCGGGAAGACGTTGCGAAGTTCCAGTACTATTAATCTTGCGAATAATCTTGTCCAATCCACTACGAGACCAGCTTTTATGAGGAAACTCTTTTAAAAATCTTTTTGCTCCATAATGTTTGTTTTGTCTTAAAAATGTTATAACGTGTTTATCTTCCTCACTCAACGCCATTTTCGTAAATGGAGGAAAAATTAATGACGTCATTATTATTACGTCAACGATTAAGCGGAAATTTGTCAAAGGGCCTTTTTAAAATAAAATTATTGATTTTAACGATAGATGTTTTTGCGTAAATTGCATTTGTTTTGATCAATTATTGAATGAGTTATAACGATTTTTCCAGGGCTTTCTTTTTAATGCCTCATGGAGTCACGGTGTATATTGTATTGTAAATAATTATATAATTTTATTATTCTATATATATATATATATCATATATGACGTTTATGTATACCTACATACTTAGAAAAGAGAGTAAGAACACTTTAAAAGAAATTTAGATTCGGGATAAGTACATCTGATGCCTATTGTACGACAGACGACGAAGAATCGTGACGATATTTATTGCGTTAAAGAGAACAGACTTGCCAAAGAATAATTACGGCCATTGTTCTACTTCTGAAGCTTAGCGGTTGTTTGAGGCTAAACTGAATCAAATGCAGCCACAAAACTATAATTTCATAATGTTCTGTGCTTCGCTTGTCGCTTACTTCAATATTTCATTTAGACGCAGAACAATTAAAAAATTAATAATTTACAAATTTTAAGTTTAAAGCCTGAAGTATGTTGTGACTATTAAAGATAAACATAGGCTTCTGTCGTAGCACGTCACAATCACTGCAGCTAACAGTGGGCCTACCTAGTAGCCTAGGCTGCTACAAGAACAAGTCATATTGAGGAAACGAAACATATAATTATTGGCTACGTAAAAGCAATGTGTAAATAAATCTAGATTTCTCATCACAATGCAAGCAGCGTCAGGAAAACGAGATTTATCAAACATTTGTCTTAACTAATCAATATGGTTATAATACAACATACTTTTAACTTTGTACGTCGTCACTTTGGCACATTGCAATATTCCTTCAGGACATGGAGGAGACTGAGAGGGCGACTTCTCGGAGCTATCGTAATTACAAGATGTTCCATATTTAATTGCAGTGCAATTGTAACATCTAAGAGATGCACCTGCAAAACAGAATCAATTCAATCTACGATTGTGTAGCAACATGTATAGGAAGCCATAAGTAAGCTTTAAATTTGCTTTCATTTAGAAAATTATATGGTCCAGTTTCGATAAAATAGATTGCCCCTTATGTTAGCAAACATCTAGTTTAGATTGCTGCAGACAACCCAACAGCATTACTACCCGAGTTGTTAAGTTGTTGTTCAAGTGATGAAGACAAGGAGTAGGGTGTTTCTAAAACATGAAAGTGTTAGAAAGTTATTCTCCAACCCATCATTGCGTGATACTAGATAGAAAGAGTAACCAATAAAAGTTTTAGCGTGATAAAATAATATTTAGGACTTGCACAAACCAATCAAAGTTTGTTATATATAGTGTTTCAGTAAAATCGTCAAGTGAAATAGTAAAATACTAAACAGCAAACACACTAAATAGTAAACACGCATGAAAAATGTAAACTGCAGTGTAGTGGTAGAGTAGCAGTGCAAAGTACGTAAAATAGTCATTCATTTCAATCATTAAAACACTAGAGCTGCCGTGTAGCAATGTAGCAATGTAGCATCTACTGAATGCAATGAACGGCGAACGCTATGCAAAACATTATGCCCTCTATTCAAAGTAAAAATTCAGTTACCACAAATCCACCAATAGTTCATGTTGCCGGTTTCTCTGGAGTTCTTGATAGCTCCACACTGCCCCTTACTGGCACACTGACCTTAACTACTTTAATCTGTTTTTGTTCCTCGTTGCGTGTTAACGAGGCATTGAATTCTTGAATCAAGGCAACTTCCGTTCTGCAGGATCGTTCACAACCTTCACAGAGGTGGCAACCATCTGTTCTTTATATATGATTCTTGGAGTAGCCATTCGCTGGAGTCATTTTGCAAGAATTCCTCAACCAGGATCTTATAAAACGCCGTGTACATAACGTAGTCATGTAATACCGGTACCCTTGTTCTGGATTGACGAAGAGTGGAATCCGTTTTGGAGGTTCATCGTACCACTAAAGTAAGTAAGTAAGTAAGTATGGTCTTTATTACGCCATTTGCAAACGCACAATGGGACAACAGTTATGCAATGATAATTGTAAAACATCGAAGTAATAATATTACTAATAATAATAATGCGTAAAAAAGTTAAATGCAGGTGGAAGATAATTAATAATTGTAAAGCATCCTGGTGATAAATCCCTTCCTAGTAAGGGGATCAGATTGCGGAATGGTACGATTGTGTGAACGAGGTCTTAGGGAGTATCCGGTTTCGCGGATAGGAGGGAGTAATCCGTGGAGGACATGTCCAGGATCCGACAAAACCGTGGAGAAGAGAGCTGCGTCTGCTTTGGCACACAGCTCTTCAATTGTAGGGGTACTAGTAGGTAGATATCCCTGGCATATCTCTTACAGTAGAGCCATGACCAGTAATTTCTTCTCTTCCACCGAGACATTACCGTTGAAGAATCCAAATCCTATCAGTAGCTCGTACAGGTATCATAGCTCACACAGGTATCATATTAATTGACGACCAAATGCTGTGGTGGCAGCTTCTGCGATCTCCGTGTCAAGGTATACCGGCAGAATACAAAACAAGGGGACAGATAATTTCTTGGAGCAGCTGCAGATGATGGGATCTGGACCCAGTATCTGACATACACATTACACAGCAGTCAATAAGAGACAGCAGTCAATAAGAGCCAGACCTCACTGAGATGCTTCCTTTGTTCGCGATATTATGGACCACACGACTTCCGGGATTCGGAGGACCCTAGATGCAATGGTTCATACTGTTTTGCGGAATAGCCACAGTATCATGGAGTTAATGGTTCTGGCCATCCAGCGGGCATGGTGAATTGCTGCTGGATATCATAAATGGATTCATCAAGTGAGACGTTATATTAAAGAAAGCAATCGACAGCTCCAGCAGTTCACGGTGGTCATCTGGCGCTTGGAATGTTTCCAGCTGTGCTACTCCAAACTCTATGACACTGTTTTTCATGGAGCGATAATGGATGCCATATTTTTCATCGTCAAGAGCTGTGGAAAAATACCCGGAATGAATGAAAAAAGAAACTTGATCTATTCGTTGCTAGAAATCTTTGAAATGGCCAAACAGTTCTATTGCAGGAGACTTTGAGACACAATATATGCAAATCACCGTCTCCAGAATTGATCTCTTAGACGTGGTGCGGCGTGTTAAATGTTGGAACTCGGATCTGTCCTGATGAAGCCATTGCAGAAATATTTGAGCAGCTTTCTGGAGCAGTCTTTCCCCTTCCTTTTATACGATCTAGTTTTCCACTTCAGGAGTGATCAAATTCACTGTGCCAATTATATCACTCTCGGCTTTGAAGTTCACGGATCTTTCTCAGTATCAGGTGACAAGGTAATACTGTTGCTGTCCGACAACAATCCATCACACTAATCATCACCTTCCTGAATATCAGCTCTGGTGGTAGTGATGATGTCACAAAGTTCTACGTGTTTTGTCTCCACTGAATGATTTGCTGCAGTTGTTTAACACTTTGACCGCCGGACCATTTATTAGCAGTACGCCACGGCTCTGTAGAACATTTGAATCCCGTCAGCCCTGTTGTAAATTTATCAAGCGACAACCCTATCGTAAATTTGATCGCGGGACCATTTATGGGTAGCGTTCAGTTCGACTGCCGGGCAAAGTGAAACACGGCAGCCCTATCGTAAATTTGACACGAGGCATTCCTAGCGTAAATTTGACACGCGTCAGCCCTGTCGAAAAGCATCGACAAGCCAGGGCCAGACTCGGAATCTGAGCTATCTTTACTAGAGGCAGCCTTTATTGCCAGCACGCCTATATCCCCTGTATATTTGAAGTACGAGTTAACTCGTACCTGGCGTCTCGGCAAACACATTCAAGTACGAGTTAACTCGTACCTGGCGGTCAATGTGTTAAAGCCTAAACACGCATTTTGTCTTGAGTGTGGTTCCTATCTACTACGGACTATCGTTCCTTTCGGACGATTTTCTCTCTGTGCCTCCAAATATAAATGCTCTTTCTCAATTTTTATTAGGGAGCACTGTTAAACTAATCATCCAGGTGGTCTTAAACATTTGCTGATTTGAAAAAATTTCCAATGCATAATTTAAGAATAAATGGTTAAAAACGAGAAAAATGCACTTTTACAGAATTTCAACTGGTTTGTGCAAGTTCTAAATATTGTTCAATCTTTAAAATATTTTGGCTGTAGAGTCCCAATATAAGCCATCACCAAATGGTTGGTTGGAGGATTAGAAAAATATACATGAAAATTCTCCATTAGGGATGGGAACACCCTAACAAGGAGTGTTCCTATGCTTACAATGATGAAGCATTTTATGGGAATGAAATGTCTTTGACTTCAGTTGCTATGATGACCAACCGTCTATTCAATAAAAAAGCTAGGAATCGTTTGGGTCTTCGCTTTCCAACTGTTTTGAATTCGCGGCTAATGCATGCGCGTCTTTCCAAAGCGTATAACAAAATGAACGTTTCTCACTGGCCGGACTTACAATGCAGAATGCAATACAAGTTTTGGAAAGATCTCACACTATGCTAAAACTGTGTCCAGAAGACCAACTTATTCGTAGGCACTCATACAACTAAGTCCTCAAGTAATGGATTGATTGGAAAGTTTCCTTGTTAGGCAAAAAATCCACCCAGGTAAGCCAATGGACCTAGCGAGGTTTGTTACTGTGAGAAAAGTGTGAATCCTAATATGGATACAGGCACAATATTGAAAGCAGAGTAAAGGAAAAGTAACAGTTAAAGAAGATTGGTAGGAGTTTTGAATCAAATACTCCGGAACAAAGTATTTAATCTGTTCAAACCACATGAATGCACGAATATAACTTCAGGATATCACTAAAATACGTTTTTGCAAACCTGGTTGGATAAATATCATGTTCATAACGAGGCACATCCAAGCGGCGAAGTGTGGTGACATTTTCTTCCGTTTTCAATCACACAATGATTTCTCTAAAGCAGATGCATCCGCTTATAAAACAATATTCACTATAAAACAAACTTTGTTGTTTGTTTTAATAATAGGAGATAGGCTAGGCCTAACATTATCGAAAATAATAGTTGGACTTACTGATCTAGGACTCTAATAGGTTTTGCCTGCCTATGACAGTTTAAGTGTTCAAATCACCGCGATCGATTTGCACGAGAATCTACTACGATAATGACATTTAGGCAGTGCATACATAATTTCCTCATTAAAATTCAACATTTTGTTTTTATGCGGCCGGTGACTGATCGGCGTTACACTTGGATATGGGTATGATTTATATCCACTTTCATGTGAGAGACAGTGCACCTATTTACCTATGCAAAGAACAGTCGAATGAGTCATTGAGGCTTAATGCGTTCTCGTAATTGTCTTGAGAGATGTGCACCCCCGGCATCTCAAGGGCTATTATACGTCTCGGCCTCATCTATCTAATGGCAGCACATTTCTTCGTTTAGACGCGCAAGGTATACATTCTGGCGTCCAAAACTCTCACGCCTCTGATGGGTTTCTCCGAATTGGCGCTATATAAATTTGCCATAATAATTGGTTAAATGATTATGTCCTATTTGGCATAATACTAAATTTGTTAGACCTAGGTACGGTCCTCTGCTGGCGAGCATGAAAAGGCGTGTTCCAAGAAGATTCTCCAGGTCACATAAATAATTATTGTGTACTGTAACTGGTATTCTTAACCCTGAGTTTTATTCAGCGCCCAAATTAAAATGAGTCGTTGCAATCTTGTCTATCTCGAAATTTCAAACAGAAATAGCAATTGTGGAATTTAAGTGAAGTACAACGGCTACCTTGGATTTTTTTGTTGCCTCATGGAGTACTACAAAGACAAGGATGCTTTATCTCATGCTAACGTAATCATCATCATCATCATCATCATCACCACCACCACCACCACCATTATCATTGCATCACAATCATAATCTTCACAGTCATCATAATCATCACAATCATCATCACAATAATCATAATCTTCACAATCGTCATCATCATCCCAATCATCATCATCACAATCATCATCGTTGTCGTCATTGCCGTTACAGCTTTGGGTACATTTTCAATCAAAATCTTGTGATTATTAGGAATAGAGATCCAGAATAAGAATCGCTATAGTAATCTGCCATCGTCTGGTACTATCTAGAAAGACGACACGCGAAAGCCGAGAGAGTCGTCATCAGAGTGTTAGAAGTACGTCGCCGAGAAGAAAGAATGACACGCCGAACGTACGTCGAGTGAATCGGATAACCAACGAACAGAGGACGATCGAACCGCGAGCGGACGCTTTGGGGGAACTGTCGGTCTTAAGGCTTCGTCTTCACTCTCACGAGGCACGAAGCCTTTACGTGTATTGTTCGTCGTACGGTACGATGGTACGATTCGTACCCGAGATGGCGCTTGGGTTAACCAATGACTTTGTGGACATTTGCGGCTGCGAGGTGCAGTGCCTACTGAGTGCAGTAGAATTCTTGCGGCGGTTTGCGAATGAACTGTGAACTCTTCGAAATCTGATCATAGTGTAGAGCTTATAGGAAGGCGAACTTCGTCCGGATCAGGATACAAGTTGGCCTGTTAGATAAACTTTTACGACGCATTGTCGGACATCTGTTTCATTTAAAATGAAATGACTGTGTTAAACAGTTGACGGTGTCTCTTGACAGACTACGAGAGCCACGCCCCGCTGGCTAGAATCTCGATTACGGATATCATCCCAGTGTCTGAGGCTTGACCCACAGGAACGCATAAGTATCAATGGTAACCCTTACATCATAGAGGGAAAGAAGAGTAACCTGTCCACGATCAAAAGCTCCAAACTCGTGTGAGAAGTCTCGAGTGAAAACGTAGGTTGAGTGAAACTACCTAAATTCCTATTGGAGAGGGGCATAAGAGAATTGGAATAAAAAATAGTCAGCAAGTTGAAGAACACGCATCTTTGATTAGGTTGGATTGTATTGAATTAATATCTAAAGCCAAATAATGGGCTTGAAGAAATGACTCTTTTTCTGCTGCATTTTTCATGACAAACGTTGTGTTTATGGATTGTTTTCCATATTGTAAGTCGTTTTTTTCTCTTAATCTACCGTCTCTTTCTCTTCGTGTTGTTTTAAAGATACGTGCATATAAATTGTGTCAAATTATTTTCTCACAATAATTGTGGTCATTGATTAACCAGGCGCAATATGTTGTTAGATTATAACGTTGGAAGTAGTTATTTTAAGGAAAACGGTTCTACCTTGCTGTGCTTCAAATACTGCGAAGGAGGCTGTAAATTAATGAAGCCATCAGTTGGAACGCTGGTTGACGTTCGGTTGACGTGGGAATTCACTCGGGAGTCACGGAGGACCGATTGGTTCTCCACCACTTGTAGTTTATGAAGGGTTTGGTCGAGACATGACAGTGTAGACTAATAAAGTAGGTAGTTGATGTAATAGTCAGACGGGTTCGTGTCGTAGTCAGCGCGGCTTAAGAACCAAGGCAGGCGTGAAGATCTTTCGTTGTCAAGGCCATGACCCGGTCACGGACCCAGAGGCCTTTGGCGATCGAAGACGACCAGCAGAAGTTTATGTCGTTTATTGCAAACAGTGTACATCAATGGTGACAACAAACTCTGAACGTTCGACAGTCCGATCGTACTGCTTGTCTGACGGTCTGACTTGTCTGAACTCTAACTATTAAGATCATCGACTATATATATACAGCACAAGCCAGTCTTAGGCTTAGCTGGGTTGGGTGGTCGATTCAGCCAAGAAGGCCGAATTTGGTAAGGTAATAAGGACTTCTGGCTTACTCATATCCCTGCCTTGTCTAATCCGTCTCTCTGTCTCTCTCTCTGTATATCTTTGTCTGTCTGCTTCAATCTGTCTGTTGGCACTCAGTCAGTCGGTCTATGGTCAATGGCCTAGAACACCATCTACGGTTGGAGTGTCTGAGTCTGTGTCTGGGTGTATTAATGATCTAGTGCTAGAGATCAACCCCACACATACATACATACATCGAGGGGTTTAAGCCAGAAGGGAGTAACTAGGTTTTTTGACATTTCGAGATAAACGAAGAAAACGGAAATTTTGTTACAGTATTTTTTTTTAACAATTTTTTCAGCATTTTTTTATTTAAACAATGAAAATTATTTCTAGCTAAATGCTGAGCAATAAGACTCCTTTTCAAAATGCATTAAAGTATGCATTGTATTGTTTACACATAACGTGACAATTTGGTGAATTTTGTCAAAGTTTGACAACATGCAACCTTCTGGCAAGAGAAAACTTTTTATGATGAAAACATCATAAATTCTGTGTAATTTGCAAGATAACCACCAACAACAACTATCTGAAGAAACACTGAGTCATACTGCACAATCTAGCACAAATTATTAATAATTATGGGCCAAGATAATAATTTTTTTTTTTGAAGATACAATATTCTGGTGTAAAATCATAAAACGCACCCTTACAAAATGGTATAAACAACTAATAACTTTAGAATAACATAGATGATATTACGCTCTCCAATTTCTACGCAAGTAAGTAAGTGGTTTAAGTTGTTTGAAGAGGAAAGTAAGTAAAATAAGCATTTTTTCACGCTAATTTTAATTGCCTAAAAATAATTCATTTGTGCCATAGAGACGTATCTAAGCAATGCATGGGTTTCACGTACTGCCAGATGGATGTATCTTCTTCAAGATGCAACCCTTCTGGCATGAAAACTGCTATTTTTACATCCTTATGGCATAAATGTGACCCATAATTTGGGTTGTATCTTCAAACCAACTCTCTTAAATGAAGCCTTATAGCTACGGCCTTCTGGCAGTACCTGCTTTGTAGTCAGTTGATTCAATTTCTGTGAAAATGTCCATTTTACAAAAAATCGTAGATACGACCTTCTGGCTTAAACCCCTCGACATATATGCATACATACATACATATACATACATACATAAATATATATATACATGCACACATACATACATACTTACATACATACAATGTCATACATACATACATACATACATACATACATGCACATCCTAAAATAATACAAATACTTATCAATATGTGTGTATATGTATAAATGCATACATACACATATACACAGAATTTAAAGAGCATAGAAAGTGCAAACCAAATGAT
The DNA here is from genome assembly GCA_020284085.1 of Aporrectodea caliginosa. NCBI lineage: Eukaryota > Metazoa > Annelida > Clitellata > Crassiclitellata > Lumbricidae > Aporrectodea > Aporrectodea caliginosa. The sequence continues at coordinate 2,483,346 of JACEVL010000136.1, read as the reverse complement.
GAATATTTAAGATAGGTTTAGGTTTATAACTTCATACGGAAGACAGTAAATCATTCAATTATTTATTGCAGAAACGCCAATAGCTAGATAGACAATGAAGACAGTAAATCCATGATATTGCTTCGTTCTAATAAGGCTTATTGCATTCTTAGGTAATTATATATTCGATTAGTTTAATTCCAGGATCATTGCATTCATCCGTAGCGCAGTACTCGATGCAGGTGCTGACTTCCCAATGCGATCTCTTATTGGCAGTGAAGGTCGTTATGCAACCGGGTTTGTGTGCAGCTATGTACTCTTCCGAAGCACAAAATGCGTCGGCCGTTGGCGGAAACAGCATGTCGCGGTCTGCATAAAGATAAAATGGCTAAAATCAAAGGAACACGGTTCAGCATGACATAATATCGAAATGATTATTAGTATCGAAATTTTACTTATTTTATAGTGGGGAAATTATAAAGTAAGTAAAATGAAAACAGTTGGCGTTAACTTTGGTATGTTTGGATAGAAATCCTTTGGTTGGGCTGTGCGTGTCTGCGACATCTCGCCAGCGGTGGATGACCCTTTTAGTTATCTCAGCATCGTTCGCAAATTAATTAACTATTTGTTCTTGATGACTTTAAATTGTTTATACTGGCGCGGGAAGAGATTTTGTGAAGAAATTGGAAACGTTATGAAATTGTATAAATAAATACGTGCGCATCTACATACTTAGAATTAAGAGTAAGAGCACAGGTGACATATTAAGGTAACACAGTTATGTAAGCCTCCCCATGCAGAAAATAATAGGAAGCGTGTTGCCGTGGGACAAATGAGGTGCAAAACACATAGCAGCAACATAGGCAACAAGACACCTGTTTGAGCTAGTTACAGTGTTAGTATACAGTGAGCTTATGATTTTCAATGAAGTCATGCGTAAACTAAACGAATTACTGGTATATTTCGTCCACACGCTAGGCCTATGAGTCAGATGTTTGTATTTTTCGTACGATGCAACATCTCATATTAACTAACCAATATTATTTCTATACATAAGCGGTTTTAAAATTGTGGTACGCGAACTACTAGAAGTAGCCTACGTCACGTGTGGGTAAGTGGTAGGCCTACGCGAGAAAAATACAAAAAATTCTATGAGCTTAAAATATGCGTGTCTTTCTTTGATACGTCCACCATGCGCTTCTTTTTCTTTAAATTTTCTTTGAGTTTATGCCCATCTCTCTTTGAATGGCTATTATTATTATGATATTTTTAATGTTGACCCGTCACAGCATCGTCATTTATATTTTCACAGCAAATAATTATAGGTAATTTATCGTTTAGCGTATCTTGGCCAATATTATTCGCCCATTGTAGCATATAGTTTGAGCAGCAATGCAACTTCTAATTAGACTATAATTTTTTCATCAATCCAGCTTCTACCTGCGCTATAAGATAGTTTCATTAATCCAACTTCTATCTAAGTTAGAATTCTTTTCATCGATCCAACTTCTATAATTGTACCGAAGAAATATTCTCAACGCTCAAACCCGGTTTTACATCGAAATGCTATAATGCGTAAATAGTATAGAACACCAAAATGATAGATTACCTAATTATATAGTATATACTGCAAACAATAATATATTTATATTTATTATTATAATTTTAAAACCAGCAATGGAAACAGCAGCCACTTAAAAGAAAGCCATGCCTTTCAACGCAACCGTCAGCACTGAATCGACTGGAACTAACTCATCCAATATGCTGTTCACTGTTTTGCTAATTGATGTAGGCCTACCACAAAAGCATTCATAATTAATTCAGCCTATGATTTAATTAATTTAAATTTACATTTTTCACGATGACATTATCTCAAAACAAGCTCCATTTGTCGTCAATGCTCAAGAATGCATGGTCGGCCCCAGACCCCACAAGAGAACTTACGATGTTCCCATAATTAATTAATTAATTAATTAATTAATAATAGGGGTTCTACGCGCGCGCCTGTTGCTTCTGATCACACATTTGCTGGTGGTACGCCAACTTCCGATTTTCCCTGATAGTAAAATAAAAATAGGCCTAAAGTTTTCAAACCGCTGCTAAAAATCATTCAATTTCTGAAGGTAGGTTCAGGGACGTTTCGTCAACGGACGAATAGTCCGTGGACGAACAGTACACTTGCCAAACAGTCCTTGACGAACACTCCGTTGACGAATCGTCCGCATACCGAATAGTTTGGGTTCGACCTCGTCCGAGGTAACTAATTGAGCAAGTCCTTCACATAAAGTCGTTCAACGCCACTGATTCTCTACCGCATTCTCGTGAGGGCACCTTTGAGCTTTAGGTGGAGACCAAAATCGATTACAGAAGGTGCTTTCACAAACTATGATTGATGAATTCACGCAGCCTATCTATGTTTGCATAATTTGCTTCATCTATTTTATCGGCTATTTAAAGGTGATTTTGAATACCACACGAAATACTATGCCTAAGAGAGATTTCTGGTAACTCTGTGAGAGCTAATAACCTCAGCTATTTTCAATTAAATGTATTGAACAATCTAGCTCATGATTTCCGATAACATTATAATAAAATAACTGCCCAATTTGAAACTATTGCAGAAGTCTATGCGCACTTATTTAAACGAAAACAAAACAAATATAATATGAATTAGGCTCTAATGTTCTATTAGGTAATTATTGGTAGGCTACTGCTAGTTCTGGCTCTGTTTGTGTTATAGTCCAGTTTGATTGATAACAATATTGTGTTAAACACACGTAATTTCAAACCGATTTGATGTTATAAAGGCAGAACTTCGGTTCTTTCTGGAATTTTTTGTATGCAATGAAGGTCTTCATGGGCAAAATAAAAAATAGAAATGATATGACAAATAAAATTAATTAAAAACTGAAATATAATTTGTGTTTTAATTCGAATTCAGGTAAGCCTAAACATATCCAACGATTTCTGAGTGTACGACATTTTAGACCATTTTTATCTGGAAACAATGAATAAAGTGACACTGACGCAGGTCGAGAGCGCTGCTGATTTTTGAGCGGCGCTATATAACTGTTCTATTACAATTACAATTACAATTACAGAGAACATAAATGAAAATAAAATGAATGAAAAAGTGAAAAGCAAACTTCAAATGGAATTCGAGTATAGGATAATGCCTATAATTGTAGACGCCCACAAACGACGTCCGATGCCTATTGTACGACGGACGACATAAATTGAATCGTGACGATGTTTATTGCTTGTATTTTCACACGAGTGAACTAAAATAATTTGCAGAAAAGCTTGACACTATCATATGCCATGGTTCTATTTCCGCAGCTTAACGTTCGTTTGAGCATAAATTGAATCAAATGCAGCCATAAAATATAATTCTATATTGTTTTTGGCTTCGCTTGTGACTTACTTCAATATTTCATGTAGGCGCCGAAACTTAACCGAAATAATAATTTGCACATTAAAAGTTTTAAACTATAAGTATATTGACCAGAGACCATTAAAGTGAAGAGCTCCAGTTCCAACAATGTAGGCTATGTACAGGTACCATGTAGGGTTCTGCCGTAGCATGTCACAAGCAATGCAGCTAACAGTAGACCACTAAAAGACAGGTTGTATTGAAGAAATGAAGCTTAAAGGCTACGTAAAAGCAATGTTTAGGGCTGTAGGCCTATGTAAATCTACATTTCTAATTACAAAGCAACGGAGCTTCAGGAAAACGAGAATAATTACACACGTGTCTTAAATAATCAATATGATTATTATAAAATATACCCAGAGCTCTGTACTTCGTTATTTTGGCACATTGAAATATTTCTTCAGGACATAGAGGAGACTGATCTCGCGATCTATCAGCGCTTTTGTAATAAGTACAAGATGTTCCATATTCAGTTGCAGTACAGTTGTGACATCTAAGAGATGAACCTGAAAAACAGAATCAAATAGACCTGCGATTTTCTAGCAACATGTATTAGGAAGCCAATACTATGCTTAAAATTGGCTTTCATTTAGAAACTTATAAATTCCAGTTTCGCTAAAACAGGTTGTCGCTTATGTTAGAAAACATCTAGTTTAGCTTGTTGAATACAACCCAACAGCCCTACAACCCGAGTTAAGTTGTTGCTCAAGTGATGAAGACAAGGAACGGATTCATGCTTACAGTGGTGAATCTATCTATGGGTATGAAATGTCTTCGATTACAGTTGCTAGGATGACCAACCGTCTATTCAATAAATAAAGCCTGGAATCGTTTGTGTCTTCGCGTTCCAACTGTTTTGAATTCAAAGCTAATGCATGCGTGTCTTTCCAAAGCGTATAAACAAAATGAACGTTCATAGTTGGCCGGACTTGCAATGCAGTAAACTATTCTAGGAAAGTCCCAACAACTATGCTCAAATTTTATCCAGAAGGCCCGTCAGTTCGCCAGCACACAAACAACAAAGTCCTCAAGTATTGTATTGATTGATAAGTTTCCTTGTAATGTAAATTCAAGAGTATTGGTAGTGGTTTTGAATTCCGGGACAAAGGCATTATATATTTTTTATCTTATCCAACCAAATGTACGCATATAAATTAATTATAATTATTCTAACATACGTATTTGCAAACCTGGCTTGACAAATACCATGATCATAACGAGAAATATCCAAGAACCGAAGTGTGGTGACATTTATTTCTGTCGCCAATCACACGAAGATGCATCCGTTTTTAAAGCATTATTCACCACAAAATAAACCCTGTCCTTTGTTTCAAAGATTCAATGTATTGCTTCAGCTACGATTATAGCTTTCAAAATGTGGAAGTGTTTTATAACTTACTGAGTCTTAATAGACGCCACACACATGAATAGAAATATGGTGGCGAGGAATAATAATAATGGAGTAGCCTAAATAGCAATAATAACAACAACAAAAATAATAATTCAATAATAATTAAGTAAACAGAAGGATAACAAGAGATAGCTCTAATAATAGATATAGTTGTGTTTGCTCAAATAGGTGAAAGATATGATTTTGCCTATGACAGTTTCGGCCTAACTGCTCAATATCGATAACATACGCACGAGAATTGACTACGATAATTTAATTAATTTATGCCTCTTTGCGGCATTAACATTCAACAGTCTGGTTTTTTTTGGGGCGTGAAATGGGGTGGTAAGCGTCTCTAAAAGCCTCTGCCACCCAAATGCCCACCACGCCACCTTCACGTGGTACCCCTGTTGGAAACAAAGTGCGTGGTGGACGAACGAGCCCTCGCCGGTATATGCGAGCCCAGAGACAAAGAGTCGGAAGGACGGACGATGAAGGACATCGACGCTTGGAGATGGTGTCTCGCTAAAAACACCGAGAGGAAGGCAACGGGAAACCACCTCTCTAATTTCCCAAGAAACACTTGCAATGACGACGAAAAGTAGTTGTTGAGAGGAGGGCTGAATGGGGGCCTGAGGGGAGGACTGGTCGGGGCGCTGGCGTGGAGTGTGGCGCTGTGTGGGTCGGAATCCTGGACCATCGGGAGAGAGGGATTGGGAGATTGGAGGCTTTTGGGGTGTGGGTCTGGGAGGGGTGGAGAGGGTGGGCTGGACTGGGCATGTTGCGAGTGGCGGGGTGCTACGGATGGTTGATGAGGGGCGGTCGCTGGTGGCGGCAGTGGGGGACGGAGGGGCTGGGTGGGGCGCGTGTTGGGGAGACTCCCTTCTGGGGGGATCGTGGAGGGGAGGGAGGGGGAGGGGCGGGGCGGGCGAATGGTGTTTAGTCGTGGACCTCGGTATAAGGGCATCGGCCTTATAACGAGGTCCACGGGTGGGTGGCCGGCGGATGCAGCGGGTTAGGGGAGAGGGCACAGCACGGGGAGGAGTGGCGTCATTGGAAGTTGGAACCTGCCGAAGGGGAGAGAACTTAAAGAAGTCTGTTTTTACTGCTGCCGGTTGACCGGTCGGCGATATACATGGTATGGGCATAAAATATTATCCAGTTTCATGTGAGAGACAGTGTACTTATTTACCTATGCAGGAATCGTGCAGTAAGTCTTATTGTTCATGAGTAATTGTCTTGAGAGCTCTGCACGTCCGTATATCAAGGGCTAAACATTTCAGCCTCATCTATCTCTGGTCGTACAGATCTTCGTTCTGGCGTGCAAGGTAACGTGGTTTTTCTGGCGACCAGAACTCTAACGTTGCAGCATGCATTATTCCCTGTTTTCGACCTATTCTGCCGGACAAAGCTAGAGCTTGCGATATGAACCACTTGGTCTTATTCTGTCTCCACTGCGTAAGAGCTCGAAACCTATTCTATGCGATCGTCCTATTGTGGTGTCAGGTTGCAAGTTGCAACGCCTCTTATGAGTTTGTTCGAGGTGGCGCTATATAAATTTGCGATAATAATTGGGTAGATGATGATGTCGTATTTGGTATAATACTCAATTACTTAAACCTAGTTATGGTTCTCAGCTGGCGAATAGGAATACGAAAATTCACATAAATTGAGTATTGTATTTTTTTATTCTTAACTGAGATTTCTACAGCGGCCCAATTAATGTAAGTCGTGGGAATCTATAGATGCATCTCTGGCAATTTCTACCAGCAACGGCTGCCTAGGGTTTATGTCGCCTCATGGAGTACTACAAAGACATAGATGCCTAAAAGGGAGGTTTTCAGTGAGCAACAAGAGCGAATTTCAGTGAAGTTGAGCAGCATTGAGAGAAAGTAGCCAGGCTATATGATTTTGTGACAGTCAAAACTCTCGACGTCCTTACAAATATTTTAATTGCCCAGTTAGCTCTTGACGGAAGTCGACCCAGAGGACTGGGAACAAGATGATGATTTCAAGACAATCAAAAAATGCAGAAAGTCTCAGAGTAATGAAAGATGCAACCGAGAGATGCTTGAAGAAATTCATCCAGGATTTTAATTTATCGATTACTGAAAGTGATCTGGCGTTCTGTAACTTCGCGTGTAAATAATAAAAAGGGCCACAACCTGTCACTGGCATAAGTGAGCTAATGAACTCCAACTTCATGAAGGAAATTAAACGAACTTTTGGGTTGTTGATAAATTATTTTGCACGAGGCATCATCCGTGTGTATCTCGTGTGTGTGTGTTTGTGTTTATGTGTGTGTGAGAGACAGTGAGAGAGAGAAAGACAGACAGACATACAGACAGAGACAGACATACAGACAGAGACAGACATACAGACAGAGACAGACATACAGACAGAGACAGACAGACAGAAAGACAGAGACGCTAGGTGCATCACACGCTGCATCATCTAATGACGCCGTCACCATTATTATTTCTATTCACCTTTTCATTACTTTAAGGTTCAGTGTAAGAAATTTCGGAAAGTTCACAGGACGATGCTAAAACTATGTCAGGAAGACCAACCTATTCGCCGGCACACATAAAAAAATTCATTAGAGCCTAAGTACTCAATTGTTTGAAAAATGCACTGAACTATAAATATCGTTTTTAAAAACAAGATAAACCTGATATAGGCCTATGTATCAGCAAACCTTGTTTGAGAAACATCATGCTCATAACGAGGCAAATTGCAGCTGCGAAACGTAGTGACATTTCTTCCGTTGTCGATCACACGATGAATTGTCTCAGGCAGATGCAGGCGCTTATAAAGAGCATTGTTCAACATAAAAATTACTTATTTTCTATGCTTCGTTTTCTATTCATTTTATCTTTCATCACTCGACGTGCTTTATAATTTATCGAGTATCTATGGATATCAGACACGTGCAAATTAGTATGCGAAAGATAAAAAATCTATTATCGAAACAGTGGGATGTCTACGACGATTAGAGTCTAATAGTTAATCATTATAGTAGGACTTATTCAACGCGCCTTCGGAAAGTCTGTGCCGGGATATAACATAGAGAGATTGTTGGTATATTAGAGGTTTTACCATTTCATAGAATTTCCCCTAACTTTTTTGGATACTCTCGAATTTGTTTCCAATCTGTTGTCGACATTTGTAAAGCCGGCAGCAGTTACATTCAAGAGATCAATTCCTTCACTTCGCTTGCATGGCTAACTGTAACTGTGTATAACGTAGTATTCAAGGCAGAATCCGACAGTGAACATCGATATTTTTTCTGATTGAGTCCTAATCCTGTACAGCCTCGTTTATTATTGGGCAAAGCACTTTCATAAAAATCATCTAATAAATGGATTTAATAATACTCTAGCAAACCTATCAATTATTAGACCACCACAACTCGGGATACGTTTAACGCTAATCAATTCAATCAGCAATCTCATGAATTTAAAATAAGATGCGAGATGCAAATTAATCTGTCTAATATAACACCTGTTACAGTAGCCTGCTATTGATTCCGACACATCAGGCAGCTTGCTCTTCTCGATATCAACGTGTGCCATCCTTCCCCTCGTTTTCTTCCACGCTACTCCTCTTCTCTCACCCCTTCCTTTCCTTTTTCTCCACCCGCATCCTAGTCCCTTCCTTTCCTCCTACAACGTCCTCTACTTCTGTGGCGAAGCCGCACCCCTTTGAAGCGGGAGTTCGGGGGATTTCCCCAGGAAAATGTTTCAGGTTCCAGATGCCTGCAGCTGCGTTAAACTTTACATATTCGCCATTCGTCAAACCTGGAAAGAAGGCGGCAGGCGACTCAGACTGCAAGTGGATTAAAACCGTCTGTATAAAAGTGATGTATTGGCATTAGCCATACGGAGTAATGCGATGAAATTGTAGACCGTACGCAGATTGATAAGATTTAAGTAAGGGCGAAAGTGATTACGAATGTTGGTACAGAGGAAAAATACTTTTTAGGTGCCAGCGAACCTGTAATAGAGGTGCAAAGAAGTTTCTCGAAGAATTCGAATAGGCTTGCAATAGAACAGTTAGAGAAGTTGCTGAAAAGCATATATTCATGCATAAATCCTCTTTGATGACTGACGGTGCGTGGGTCAACACTGTTGAGAGATCTGGCTTATGTGCTCTCTTTCAAAATAAAATAATGGTACGATTCGTATCCGAGATGGCTCTTGGGTTAACCACAGAATTTGTGGACATTTTCGGCTGCGATACATAGTGCCTACTGAATGCAATTGAATTCTTGCGGCGGTTTACGAATGGACTGTGAACTCTTCGAAATCTGACCCTAGCGTAGTGCTAATAGGCAGGCGAACGCTCACTGTGTGGATCGGGATAAGACTCTTGGATAAACTTTTACGACGGATTGTCCTACATCTGTTTCACTTAAAATAAAGGTGTTAAACTGTTTATGGTGTCTCTTGACAGGCCACGAGAGCCACGCCCGCTGGCTAGAATCTCGATTACGGATATCATCTCAGTGTCTGAGGGGTATCCGGACGATTGGTCATAGGACGATTGGTCATAGGACGATTGGTCATAGAACGATTGGTTATACGGGCGATTGGTCATACGGACGATTGGTCATAGGACGATTGGTCATATGCCGCTAATAAACCGACATAATTCGTTGTAGTCGTTAGTTATGGACATTCTTAGTTTTAAGCTTAACGCAACGGGGCATACATCGTTTTTAGACAAATACAATCAGTGCCAATCAAGACACTTATTAGGGTAATACTTACAGGGATCAACTCACTTCAAAGAACTGAACGTTTGGTCGAAATAATACACGTTTTACCCGTATGTAACTCAAGTATGAAAGGCATCAATTAGGGACATTGATCGTTTTCAGACAAATACAATCAGTGCCAATCAAGAAACTTATTAAGATAATTACATGCAGGCTTCAACTCACTTCAAAGAACTTAACATTCACTAGATAAACGCACATCAAAGTCCAACACGCTTCAAAGAATGGAGATTGATCCCGAAGAAATAAACGTTTCACCCGCAACTAACTCAGGTATAAAAGGCAATGAAACCAAAGCAAGACATTCATTTGCAGTGAAAGAGTCAAGAAGTATTATAGTATATAAAGTATAGTAAGAAACTTTTCTTAAAGCAAGTTTTGCTATGGATATGAAAGGCGAGTTCTAGACTTTTACGTATTGTTCGTATTTTGTATTACGTATTTCACAGTAAAATGATCCAGTAAATAGTTTTCATATTTTAAAAACTTATTTGTTTTAGCCTTCGATAGCCTTCGATAGTCCCATCGCCGATAGGCCCTATGACCAATCGTCCTATGACCATTGACCAATCGTCCGTATGACCAATCGTCCTATGACCAATCGTCCTATGACCAATCGTCCTATGACCAATCGTCCTATGACCAATCGTCCTAGAACCGTCTGAGGCTTGACCCACAGGAACGCATCAGTATCAAAGGTAACCCTTACATCATAGAGGGAAAGAAGAGTAGCCTGTCCACGATCAAAAGCTCCAAACTCGTGTGAGACGTCTCGAGTGAAAACGTAGGTTGAGTGAAACTTCCTAAATCCAGATTGGAGAGGGGCATAAGAGAATTGGAATAAAAATAGTCAGCAAGTTTAAGAACATGCATCTTTGATTAGGTTGGATTGTATCGAATTAATATCTGAAGCCAAATAATGGGCTTGAAGATATGACTCTCTTTCTGCTGCATTTTTCATGACAAACGTTAGATTACTATCTACGTATATGGATGGTTTTCTATATTGTAAATCGTTTTTTTCTTATTCTACCGTCTCTTTCTCTTCGTGTTGTTTTAAAGATACGCGCATATAAATTGTGTCAAATTATTTTCTCACAATAATTGTGGTCATGGATTAACCAGGAGCAATATGTTGTTAGATTATAACGTTGGAAGTAGTTATTTTAAGGATAAAGGTTCTACCTTGCTGTGCCTCAAATACTGCGAAGGAGGCTGTAATGAAGCCTGGGTTGTCCATCAGTTGGAACGCTGGTTGACGTTCGGTTGACATGGGAATTCACTCGGAGAGCCACGGAGGACCGATTGCTTCTCCACCACTTGTAGTTTATGAAGGGTTTGGTCTAGACATGTAGTGTAGACTTGAAACGTAGGTAGTTGATGTAATAGTCAGACGAGTTCGTGTCGTAGTCAGCGCGGCTTAAGAACCAAGGCAGGCGTGAAGATCTTTCGTTGCCACTGCCATGACCCGGTCACGGACCCAGAGGCCTTTGGCGATCGAAGACGACCAGTAGAAGTTAATGTCGTTTATTGCAAACAGTGTACATCAATGGTGACAACAAACTCTGAACGTTCGACAGTTCTATCGTACTGCTTGTCTTGACTTCTCTGAACTCTAACTATTAAGATCAGCGACTATATATATACAGAACAAGCCAACCTTAAGCTTTGCTGGACTGAGTGGTCGATTCAGTCAAGATGGCCAAGTTTGGTAAGGTAACACGTCCAGAGGTTTTGCTTCCTGAAAACTGTTGGGTGTACCTTATGTATTTTTGGCTGCTGATCACGAAAATGACCTTTAAAATTTCCTATCACGTAGAGATTTTTTTATATAGCCCATTTTTGGAATTTCATTTCACATTTTTAGTCTACTTATATGCTGCCCACAAGGTAAGGAGTTTTGTGTATTCCAGGTTGCAATGTAAATGTAAGGCTTAGGCATGCCTGGGCATGCCCAGCATGCTTAATCATGAAGGATGTTGGTAGGACAGGCTATAAAAGGAGGCTACATTATACAAACGCGTTGCTGTCAGTTTGTACGTATTGTATTGTATTGTATTGTATTTGAACACTTGTTATAGCGCCCCTACCAGATTGCCCATTCAGAGGCGCTCCCGACTACTGCGCGGACGCTGAATCGGAGTTTCACGCCGAAGCGCATTAGTCCAGTCATTAAACAACAATTATTCATGGAGGTTCGACAAAATTTTTAGAAAAGGTTTCTCTGCGGGTTTCACTTCTTTGATATGTCTACGTTAAAAGAAAAAAAGTTTCCCAAAATATGACATGGGCAACTATGTGAAAATGGGTCAAATCCAAGATGGCCGCCGTCAAAATTCTTATCAGTCACCTGAAAATAAATAAACGTCATAAATGTATATAGTGGGGCATGGGTGCTGAAACCAATGCGCCCCTTTGGTTCCAGATAGTACATGGGTAGAGGAGTCCAAAACGCCCGGGATACAAATGTTTACGGCCATCTAGCGGCTGTGGCAGCCATTTTACAAAATGGCCGACAGAAATACATATTGTTCAAAATCTCAGCTTCTAATTCACGTATAATTGTGATCTTGGTGTCCAAACATACATATTTAGGGGCAAGGATTCCAATGGAACTAATTGTAAACACTTATCTGCACGAAATTGGCAGCCATTTTCCAAAATGGCCGACCAAAATGAAACTTTGTCAACATCTCAGCTTCTAGTTCACTTATAATCGTGATCTTGGTGTCCAAACATACATATTTAGTGGCAAGGATTCCAATGGAACTAATTACAAACATTTATCTGCACGAAATTGGCAGCCATTTTCCAAAATGGCCGACCTAAATGGAACTTTGTCAATATCTCAGCTTATAATTCACTTATAATCGTGATCTTGGTGTCCAAACATACATATTTAGTGGCAAGGATTCCAATGGAACTAATTACAAACATTTATCTGCACGAAATTGGCAGCCATTTTCCAAAATGGCCGACCTAAATGGAACTTTGTCAATATCTCAGCTTATAATTCACTTATAATCGTGATCTTGGTGTCCAAACATACATATTTAGGGGCAAGGATTCCAATGGAACTAATTACAAACACTTATCTGCACGAAATTGGCAGCCATTTTCCAAAATGGCCGACCAAAATGAAACTTTGTCAGTATCTCAGCTTCTAATTAACTTATAATCGTGATCTTGGTGTCCAAACATACATATTTAGGGGCAAGGATTCCAATGGCACTAATTGCCAACACTTACCTACATGAGATTTTCATCATTTAGGGGAGATGGGGATTCCCCTAGTCCATCTTTGATAGTTTGAAAATCAACCATGATTCGCTGATTGGCGCGTCAACTATAAGCATAGTATGATTAAAACTAATTCATTTCATCATACTATTTCTGAATCTTAGTGTTCTGTTCATGTTCATGTGGAAATAAAACAAATTCTGGTATTATATAAGCAATTCAGGACGTTATTAATGTTCTCATAAATGTATATTGAACAATAGTTCTGTCCAAATTTCAGAACCAGTATCCAGAGAAAGTACTCTCCACAGAGTTACACAGCATCATCCACGTCATTCATGGTCACATAGGCATCTACACAGACACAGATCAGTACACTGTAGAGTGTAGAACAGCTTTCACACATTGTCACTGTCCCCTACAACCTTTCTCGCAGTCACAATGGAACTAATTGTAAACACTTATCTGCACGAAATTGGCAGCCATTTTCCAAAATGAAACTTTGTCAATATCTCAGCTTCTAGTTCACTTATAATCGTGATCTTGGTGTCCAAACATACATTTTTAGGGGCAAGGATTCCAATGGAACTAATTACAAACACTTAACTACACGAAATTGGCAGCCATTTTCCAAAATGGCCGATTTTGTCATTATTTCAGCTTCCAGTTCAGTTAGAATCGTGATCTTGGTGTCTAAACGTACATATTTAGGGGGGAAGGATTCCAATAAAAGTAATTGCAATTTCCAATATTGCCATACACTAAACTCATGAGCAGAACAACGTCTGTGTGAAGGATGACGGAGGTGCTGTAGAGCACACAGAGAATCCACAAGACCTGCAATTGTACGATGTATGCTGTCTGGACCAGAGATTGAAGAGTTCCATGAAGAAACCAGAAAATGAGTCTGAACTCCGACATCATGAGCAGACAAAAAGCACGAGATAACATTTTTCAAACAAGTTAAGGCTGTCAGCATGCAATGTGATCGAAAAGGTGGGAAACTCATTCATCGACGACTGAAATGACCTACTTGTACTTGATACGAGAGATCTGGCAGATACAGCAGTGATCAACATAATGCGGAACCTCGCGAAAACTGGAGAAAATCAGTATGAAACATTTGTCAATGAACGTTTAGCTACCTAATTGCGACCTGTCAGTTACCCAATCAATCGAAACCACTTCCCTCTCTGCAGTCGTCCATCTGTACGGGATAAGTCACAAGCACAGCAAATGTTGTCATCTGTGAAGAGTGACTGTTCACTAAACTCCAAATTGTACATGTACATCTCCTGTCGGACTCGTAAAGGAGACATGAAGGAGTTTTTTTGCACATGAGAATCAGGCATACCCATCATCACTCTCGAATATGGGAAAATTGCGGCTAGGAACAAAGTCAGACATTGTGAGCTGTCTAGAAGAGCTGGTTGCCACTTCAAAAGATGATGGTATCGCAGATACCCACCCAGGCCCTTCCACCGGGTGTACCTGCTGTTGATGCTGTTAAACTGGATGGAGCAGTCATAGTCAACATGCTCAAGCCTGGCACTGCATCCACCTTCTCAGATTATGCCTCCCATATTTTTGCCCTACATCACAAGACAGCTAGAGCATGTGCATGGGGTAGATGTGGTATGTGATGAATATGTGCATGACAGCTTGAAGACATACTAGTGTTAGGGGTAAGGGAAGCCGCCAGCGCGTTGAATCTTCTAATGATCTACCTAGAAACTGGCAGGAAATTCTGAGGAACGAGAAAACAAATCAGACTTCTTTCCTTTCTTGAGCCTGCCAATAGGAAAACTTGAAATAGAAACAGAAAGACAGATCATAAACACACACCACAAGGACGTTCTCTGTACTCGATCAGCCAAGGGACACAACTGGACTTTCTTCATGTACTCAGGAGGAAGCTGATTTTCCTGCATGTCTCCGATGCTGCCAAACATAGCTATCGTAAAGTGGTGATACGCACAGTTCCCTCTGACGTGCTGGAGTTGGCCATAGCAGCAGTTCAGCAGCTCAACCTTGACGAACCGTGATTTATAAGCTGAGATATTGACAAAGTTCCATTTAGGTCGGCCATTTTGGAAAATGGCTGCCAATTTCGTGCAGATAAATGTTTGTAATTAGTTCCATTGGAATCCTTGCCACTAAATATGTATGTTTGGACACCAAGATCACGATTATAAGTTAATTAGAAGCTGAGATATTGACAAAGTTTCATTTTGGTCGGCCATTTTGGAAAATGGCTGCCAATTTCGTGTAGATAAGTGTTTGTAATTAGTTCCATTGGAATCCTTGCCCCTAAATATGTATGTTTGGACACCAAGATCACGATTATAAGTGAATTATAAGCTGAGATATTGACAAAGTTCCATTTAGGTCGGCCATTTTGGAAAATGGCTGCCAATTTCGTGCAGATAAATGTTTGTAATTAGTTCCATTGGAATCCTTGCCACTAAATATGTATGTTTGGACACCAAGATCACGATTATAAGTGAACTAGAAGCTGAGATATTGACAAAGTTCCATTTAGGTCGGCCATTTTGGAAAATGGCTGCCAATTTCGTGCAGATAAGTGTTTACAATTAGTTCCATTGGAATCCTTGCCCCTAAATATGTATGTTTGGACACCAAGATCACAATTATACGTGAATTAGAAGCTGAGATTTTGAACAATATGTATTTCTGTCGGCCATTTTGTAAATTGGCTGCCACAGCCGCTAGATGGCCGTAAACATTTGTATCCCGGGCGTTTTGGACTCCTCTACCCATGTACTATCTGGAACCAAAGGGGCGCATTGGTTTCAGCACCCATGGCCCACTATATACATTTATGACGTTTATTTATTTTCAGGTGACTGATAAGAATTTTGACGGCGGCCATCTTGGATTTGACCCATTTTCACATAGTTGCCCATGTCATATTTTGGGAAACTTTTTTTTCTTTTAACGTAGACATATCAAAGAAGTGAAACCCGTCGAGAAACCTTTTCAAAAAATTTTGTTGAACCTCAACTATTTAATGACCGGACTACATGAGCAATTGCGAGTGAAGGACTTGCCCAGGGTCCCTACGCGGCGGCTTTGAGGTGGATTCGAACCCGCAACCCTCCAGCTGCAAGGCACCGAACATACCCCTATACCACCGCGCCCCGTATGTTGATGATCAACGGGCATAAATAGCATGGAGCATACATAAGAATAAACATATGTGGGTTCACCATTATGGCAATATATTCTTTTTTCAAACGTTAGAGTAGCAAGTTGAGCGAAATGTAACGTATATGCGTCAACAGCCGTTGTGTTACAACTACGGCGAGTTCACTTAAAAATCTCAAAAGAAGGCGATGACTCCCTTATTAAGAAAGCATATGAACTATACTTTGGATATAAAGTTGGCGATCAGGATAAAGGTTGGGTACCTAAAATTTGTTGCACATCTTGCGCAGTCAATCTCAGAGCATGTATTACTGGTTATCGGCCGTCTATGCCGTTTGCTATTCCAGTGATATGAAGGGAGCAAAAAATCATGTTTCAAACTGCTGTTTCTTTTTGACAACTGTTTTTGGCCATTCTTCCAAAAGCAAGAAACCAATATCCTAATCTTCCATCGGCACTGAGACCACTACCAAATGATGACAGCCTTCCTGTAGGTCTACCCAATCCACGGGCTGTTTTTACCATCGGAGACATTGGTGAAAATGTGAAAAAGGGAACAGAACAGTATTGCTCCTGATTTCCAACCACTGCAGTGTCGTGAACCTCATTTGATAACTCAACCTGAGCTAAAATTTAATAACCTAGTCAGGGACTGAAATTCGTGAAAGGATCAACTGTTAACTGCGTGGTGATTTGAAATTTGTAGCACTTCTTCAGCTTCTTGTTGGATGCAGCTAGGACATACGAAGTATTGTTGTTTCATTTGTGAGTGGGTCAGTCATGCTAAAGTTTCCCGCTATCCACTGGCCACGTCGTAAACATTTGGTACTACGCCAAAGGAAAGTTTAGCACGAACCACTTGTTGAACTCAGTAAGATTTTCTTGCCACCTCCTCACATCAAGCTTGGACTAGTGAAGAACTTTGTCAAGGCATTGAACAAAGAGGGGAAGGGGTTCAAAAATCTTAAGAGACAAGTTTCCTCGCATAAGTGAAGCCAAGACATGAGAAGGCATATTTCCTGGTCCACAGATAAGAGAACTGATGAATGACAGTCGCTTTGACGAACTCCTGAATAAAATTGAGTTAATTGAGTGGCAGTCTTTGAAGGACGTTACCTTTCTCGGCAATAACAGAGCAGCAAATTATATTCAGTTGGCTGAAAAGATACTTCACGCATTGCATCTGTTGGTTGTTACTAAAATACAATTCTTTAATTCCCGTCTGGATTTTTTCCAGCGAATCTTTGTGATGTCAGCGATTAACATGGCGAACATCAGGACATTGCCACATTTATGCCACAATGGAGAAACGACTCCAGGGCGTGTGGCGCATTAGAATGCTAACTGATGACTGTTTGACATTGATCAGAGAGACTTCTGATATTGAATACAAACGCAAATCAGCGGGTGTTCAGTTTTAAAATGTCCAAAAAATAAATAACAGTACATTGTAAATGTATGCACTAAGTAAATTTCTGGGCATTTCTTTTAAAATCTTGCAAATCATCTTTCTCAAAAACCTTACGTGATACAAAAATTCTGAGAGCACCACTGGATTCAGCGTGCAAAAATCTATATAAAACAGCTAAAGTTTTTTAGGAAGCAAACAAAAAGTTAAAATTTGTTGTCCAGTGTAATCAGGACTACTGGCTTACTTATATCCCTGCCTTGTCTAGTCCGTCTCTCTGTCTCTCTCTGTCTATCTTTTTTTGTCTGTCTGCTTCAATCTGTCTGTTGGCACTCAGTCAGTCGGTCTATAGTCAATGGCCTGGAACACCCTCTACGGTTGGAGTGTCTGAGTCTGTGTCTGGGTGCACTAATGATCTGATGCCAAAAAATTTAACCCCTACACATACATATATACATACATACATACAATGTCATACATACATACATACATACAAACATACATACATACATACACTGTCATACAGTCATACATACATGCATGCATACATACATACATACACACATACATACACCCATACATACATACATACATACATACAAAGTTACAAACATACATTAGGGTGGTTCTTAAAAATAAAAGTTTGAAGCTACTGTTCGCCAAGGTTCCATTTGGTTCCATTCCCTCCAGAAACATCGCACAAAAAGTTGTATGAAAATTTTTTAATATTTAGGACTGGCACAACACCATAAAAGTTTTACCGCTCATCAAATATAGGAACACTCGAAAAGTAAGCATAATAGTTGTAATCAACCATGAAAAGTGAACATTTAAACCAGGAATAAGTTCAACTGCCTGTAGTAGGTCCAGATTATAACACAATGACATTTATTGCATGCTTGGTTACTAGTGATTACACTGATTAGTGATTAAAATTATTTATTAGAGTTAATTATTATTATTGAGGAAATCGTAAAAAGTTAATAACTTCTACAAATAGAGGGATATTCTGAAAAATAATACATCATGTACATGTACATCATGTAATGTATTTAACCTGTTTGTACTGAGCTGCGGTTTGCCAGCCTGATTGGTTATAATAAACGAAGATATATATAGGCCTATATCATTTTATTCAGTTTTAAGAGCTCTTTCTAGCGGTATACTGAATGGCAGTTAATTAGTTTTCAATTAGAATATTTTACAAGTAAACCTACAGTTTTCTCGAAAAACGCTTTGTCTCGTAACTTTGGCCCTCTGGTGGTGGCGGAATACATTAATATTTTTCTAAATTTTGAACAGTTTTTGATCGATGCCATTAGGCAACTTTTGTTTGCTATTACTTTTCGAATTTCTAAAATTCGCTTTTTTCCCACTGCACCCAT
The DNA here is from genome assembly GCA_020284085.1 of Aporrectodea caliginosa. Taxonomy (NCBI): domain Eukaryota; kingdom Metazoa; phylum Annelida; class Clitellata; order Crassiclitellata; family Lumbricidae; genus Aporrectodea; species Aporrectodea caliginosa. The sequence continues at coordinate 2,464,563 of JACEVL010000136.1, read as the reverse complement.
TTGTGTATGCTTGTTCGAATAGATTTGTGGTTATCGGTCTTAGGAACTCACGGATCAAATACCACTAAAATGCCAATAAAAATAAATAATAAACAATCAACGAGAACATAAACATAAACATTGAAATTATTTTTTAGTTGTGCTTAAGTAAAATCATCCAGCCTTTCTGTTTAAAACTAAATATAGGTCCAAAAATGCGAATCAAATACATTTACTCGAAATGACGAAAATTATATGTAAAAATCAAAATTCAAAGACATTGTGCCAGTCCTAGACATTGTTCGATCCTGCTAATTTTTGGGCTACATTACGTTTAAACCGATTGGCACAGAATGCCGGGTTGGCGAAAGTAAACAACTGAAGATGAAAATTTTCCATTAGAGATGCGACCACCCTAACATACATACATACATACATACATACATGCATACATACATACATACATACATACATACATACATACATACATACATACATACATACATGCATAACATACATACACCCATACACCCATACATACATACATACATACATACATACATACATACATACATACATACATACATACATACATACATACATACATACATACATACATACATACATACATACATACATACATACATACATACATACATACATACATCAATCAATCAATCAATCAATCATATATTTCTGTAACCATCACAAGAGAAAAAAAAACGAACAATGAAACAGTAAGGCAACGGTTTGACATTATACTGGCTACAAGGAGGCCCAGAAGGGATCATGGATCCCGCTAAATAGGGACACCTAAACATGCAAAAATACAGATAGGGAAAGAAAGACAGTCAATGATACATAGAGTAGAGTAAGCCTTGGGCTCAAAAATCAAACAACAAATAACAAACAAGACCAAATAAAATGAGACGGATCCATTAAAAATCACATTAACAAAAGACTATAAAATCTTAACTAAAATAGCTTTACAGAGAAAATCAACTAATTTACCACAATCTTAGCTAAAATAGCATTATAAACAAAATCATCTAATTTAATCAATCAGTAAATTTCAATCAGTCATATATTTATGTAACCGATAATAAGAACAACAACAACAGTGAAACAATAAGGCAATGATTTGATATGTAGGCCTACTGGTTACATGGGGTCCATAAGGGATCATGGATCCCGCTAAATTACAGCCAGTCGATACTTAGATTGGAATAATCAAACAAAAACATAAGAAGAGACCATTAACATACATGCATACATACAAAGTTAAATACATACATACATACAAAGTTACATACATACTTACACACATACGTACATACATACATACATATCCTACAAACACTTATCAATATGTTTATTCATAAATGCATGCATACATATCTACATTCTTTACTAAGCTCAAAACTGTACTTTTTGGCCGTGCTGGAGTCGGGAGCGCCTCTGAATAGTCCTCTGGAAGGAGCGCTATATAAATTTATGAATGAATGAATGAATACATAGAATTTACAGAGTGCAGAAAGTGCAAACCAAATGATGAATATTTAAGGTAGGTTTCGGTTTATAACTTTATACGAAAGACAGTAAATAATTCAATTATTTATTGCAGAATCGTCAACAGTAAGATTGAAATTGGAGTCAGTAAATCCATGATATTGCTTCGTTCTAATAAGGCTTATTGCATTCTTAGGTAATTATATACATTCGCCCCAGGATTTCTTTTCCAGGATTATTGCATTCATCCGTAGCGCAGTACTCGATGCAGGTTCTGCCTTCCCAATTCGATCTTTTACCGGCAGTGAAGGTCGTTATGCAACCGGGTTTGTTTGCAGCTATGTACTCTTCCGAAGCACAGAATGCGTCGGCCGTTGGCAGAAACGCTATGTCGTATTCTGCATAAAGATAAAATGGCTAAAATCAAAGGACTACGGTTCAGCATGACATAATATCGAAATGCTTATTAGTATCGAACTTTTACTTATTTTATAGTGAGGAAATTATAAAGTAAGTAAAATGAAAACAGCTGGCGTTAATCTTGGTATGTTTGGATAGGAATCCTTTGGTTGGGCTGTGCGTGTCTGCGACATCTCGCCAGCGGTGGGTGACCCTTTTAGTTATCTCAGCATCGTTCGCTAATTAATTAACTATATTTTGTTCTTGATGACTTTTAAATTATTTAGACTGGCGCGGGAAGAGATGTTGTGAAGAACTTAGAAACGTTATAAAATTGTATAAATAAATACGTGCGCATCTACATACTTAGAATTAAGAGTAAGAGCACAGGTGACATATTAAGGTAACCCAGTTATGTAAGCCTCCTCCATGCAGAAACTAATAGGAAGCGTGTTTCCGTGGGACAAATGAGGTGCAAAACACATAGCAGCAGCATAAGCAACAATACACCTGTTTGAGCTAGTTACAGTGTTAGTAGTGAGCTTATGATTTTCAATGAAGTCATGCGTAAACTAAACGAATTACTGGTATATTTCGTCCATACGCTATGAGTCAGATGTTTGTATATTTCGTACGATGCAACATCTCATATTAACTAACCCATATTATTTCTATACATAAGCGGTTTTAAAATTGTGGTACGCGAACTACTAGTGGTACTCCAGGTGTGGGTAAGTGGTAGGCTTACGCGAAAAAATACAAAAAATTCGATGAGCTTAAAATATGCCTATCTTTGACACGTCCACCATGCGCTTCTGTTTCTTTAAATTTTCGATATGTCTATGCCCACCTTTCTATAATTATCCTGTCTACGTCCACCATGCGCTTCTTTTTCTTTAACTTTTCTTTGAGTTTATGCCCATCTCTCTTTGAATGGCCATTATTAAAATATTTTTAATTTTGACCGGTCACAGCATCGTCATTGATATTTTCACAGCAAACAATTTATTGGTAATTTAACGTTTAGCGTATCTTGGCCTATATTATTCGCCCATTGTAGCATATAGTTTGAGCAGCAATGCAACTTCTACTTGACTATAATTTTTTCATCAATCCAGCTAGGCTACTACTTGCGCTATAAGATAGTTTCATTAATCCAACTTCTATCTAAGTTAGAATTCTTTTCATCGATCCAACTTCTATAATTGTACCGAAGAAATATTGTCGACGCTCAAACCCGGTTTTACATCGAAATGCTATAATGCGTAAATAGTATAGAACACCAAAACGATAGATTACCTAATTATATAGTATATACTGCATACAATAATATATTTATATTTATTATTATAATTTTAAAACCAGCAATGGAAACAGCAGCCAGTTAAAAGAAAGCCATGCCTCTCAACGCAACCGTCAGCACTGAATCCACTGGAACGAACTCATCCAATATGCTGCACACTGTTTAAATTGATGTAGGCCTACCACAAAAGCATTCATAATTAATTCAGCCTATGATTTAATTAATTTAAATTTACATTTTCCACTATGACATTATCTCAAAACAAGCTCCATTTGTCGTCAATGCTTAAACATGCATGGTCGGCCCCATACCCCGCAAGAGAACTTAGGGGCCTACGTTGTTTCCATAATTAATTAATTAATAATAGGGGTTCTACGCGTGCGCCTGTTGCTTCTGATCACACATTTGCTGGTGGTACGCCAACTTTCGATTTTCCCTGATGGTAAAATAAAAATAGGCCTAAAGTTTGCAAACCGCTGCTAAAAATCATTCAATTTCTGAAGGTAGGTTCAGGGACGTTTCGTCAACGGACGAACAGTCCGTGGAACAGTCCGTGACGAATCGTCCACTTGACAAACAGTCCTTGACGAACAGTCCGTTGACGAATCGTCCGTTGACGAAACGTCCGCATACCGAATAGTTTGGATTCGACCTCGTCCGAGGTGACAAATTGAGCAAGTACTTCACATACAGTCGTTCAACGCCACTGAATCTCTACCGCATTCTCGTGAGGGCACTTTTGAGCTTTAGGTGGAGGCCAAAATCGAATACATAAGTTGCTTTCACGAACTATGATTGATGAATAATATTCACGCAGCCTATCTACAAGGTGGGCCAGCATAAATGCATCGACTTTGCATGCATATAACTCCGCCAAATTTTGTACGTTATTTATACTTAATGCGTGAAATTAATGATATTTCATTCTAGTATTAAGATTCAAACACATTTGTTATTGTAGCTTTAGCCTACATGATGTAGATCGTGACATAACAACAGTCATCATTTTTGCAGTAAAGAGCAAATAAAAAAATTCATGACAACTTTTACAGTAACTGCACACAAAAATTACGCCAAATAGTAAGAAATTTGTACTGCACAGCAACATTAATTATTAATTAGGAGATAGGCTGTTGCAGTCTTTTCTAATCAAATTAATATTCAATATGTCTACCACGAGTAGTAGAGAACTGGATAAGCTGACGCATTTGACCTAAACACTGGTCAAAATCACCTCAAATCGCCATGAACGGACCTAAACACTGACCAAAATCGCCCGACCCCCGCGTGCGTAGACCTATAGGCGCCTACAGAAATCGTAAGTAGGCAAAAAATCTAGCCAAATGTGTTTCTTTCAGCCCTCGGGCGATATTCCTCCTCGGCGCATGACAACAATAGAACAATGGGCCTCTTATACGGGCGACACTAATTGAAATGTCCGTCTATCCGCCCGTCTCCCTTCATTCCGTCCATCCATCCACCCAGTCATTCTCTATTAAATGCTTTGCAACACCATAGGCACCAGTGTCGTCGTCATCATAGTAGTTGTCGCTATAATATATTACACCCGTTCATACAAACGCGATTGCACGCATCCAGCACTAATAAAATTTAAAAAAACAGTCTCAGATACCGTTTCGTCCAAGACAATAAGCTATTTATCCATCCAGGCATTATACTCATCGTCATGAGATGTAACAACGAGGAGGAATTGGCTGGTATTTCCAAAGTCCATCGCACAATCGTTAAGTCTTCGTTATCGACCCACGGTATCCCAACCATTTAACAACACACGCGAATTATAGTGGCGCGACCCGCCAAAACTCCGCCTGTGCTCCTTATGAGTCGAACGTTGAGGTAATTTCCAACAGTTTCGATGAGTCATCATCACAAACTTTTTTGTTGTGTATATAAAATGTATGAAAATATTTTCACGACACCATTTAAAGGAATGCAGACCCAATTTAAAATGGAGTACATGAAGAAAAATGTTATCGAATTAAGAAAAATCGCCAAGCAGAGCGGCATGGTTGGATATACGAGACTGCGGAAAGCGGAGTTGATAGCTAAAATTGAAGCTAACGAGACCCAAACACTAATTCCCTCACATTTTACACCAATCTCACCCAATACCAGTTCACATATTGAAACCCCACCACAAGCACCCATACCAGTCACGATAGTACGAAAACTCTTCGATAAGACAAAATCAGCGATTGATACATGCTCCGAGGCGATTGAAAGGGTGATACCTGAGCAACCGATGAAAATCGTAAAGAAGTTTTTTAAGCCGATGCAAACAAAAATTACTTCATATTTTAGGAAAGTATTTAATAAACCAGAGTTTGAAATTCGTGAAACGGCTTCAGCTATTAAAGGCTTTACGAAACAATACACGGTAGAAGGGACTAATGGTATCGATGTCACATCATTTCTTAACGCCGTTCAAGCACCGGCGGTAGTCTTGTTGTCAAAAAATCGTCAGACTAAGGTCAACTTTGTCCTTACCTGCGCAATTGAGCGCGTTGATATGAAGTCTGGAGAAGTAGATGCTAGAGATTTTCCATTCGTTTCGAGGACTGAGGTGATTCTAGACTCCACCGATGTAAGCGAAATTTATAACACCGCGAAAGATAAAATTAGAGAGTCCATGGCCTCCTTCCAGATGCGTGGTAGTAATTGGCGACTCGGGGTGATCCAAAAATTGGAAATCAATACGGTTGTTTATAAACCGTTGAAAGGAAGTTCTTACATTCCACTACCGAAATGTCTAGCGAGTAAAAAGGGAATAATTAATATCTTATACTATAATTCTTAAAGTTTGTCCTTCCGTATGTATGTATGTATGTTTGCAATGCATCGCTGTCCGGCTAAAGGCTCCGAAACGGAACGGTTTAGCGAGTTGAAAAAATTTACAAAGCATTATTACGCAACGTCTAGGTCAACGCGACTATTTTCAGTTCGCAATTTTATTTAAACGCCGATATATGGCCATTTTAAATTTAACTTTTCAGCGAGCTTATTTCAATACCGCCCATAGTAAGGCCATTTGTTCACGTCACGCATGCTTAATAAGCAATCTTACGTCACACGGAGCATCTAGCAACCAATCAGAAGTCGCCACGGGCGAATTTCTAGGTCAGCGCAACCATTTACAGATTTGGTGACCTAATTACACTAAGCTCACATTTTTTGCAACCACGGCCATTGCCGATTTTCTAGGTCAAAGCAACTCGAAACTTACTTTAGCTATTCGAATTTCTATCTCATCCCAATTACTTTCAGCTCATAATTTGCTTTCAATTCCGATTTATGGACATTATAAGCATGCCCATTTGTCCACGTCACTAAAATTAATATGCAATCTTAAATTACGTCACGCGGCTAAATATGCAATCTTACGTCACGCTGGCCAACGGCAAATAATACGCCTATTATAATTTAGAAATAACCCGTGTAGTACGGGGAACAAAATAATACGCCTATTTCAGGTAGAGATAAACCGTAAAGAACGGGGAACAAAATAATAATATTGCCTATTATTATAAGGTAGAGATAACCCGTGCAGTACACGGGCAAAGCAACTATGTTCACCTCTAAATATCGTTTCCATTCAGATATATGGACATTTTTTTAAATATTTGAAGCCCATCAGCAAATATAGTAAGTAAGTAGCCTTTATTTGCAGCCGTTAAAATTACGCCTGGGGAAAACCAGGGCGAACGCCGGGTAAAAATTGCTAGTGAGGGTATATTTCACAACCGGCAGCAAATTAGATAAATTTCCGTCTTCTCCTTTGGACGGCTTACACAAAGAGTAAAGTTATAATTTATAATTTTTAAATACATTGTAGGGCATGAATTAGTTATAAAAAATTATTTATATTATATTATTTAGATAATTAGTATGAGAAAAAACAATTATAAAGTCCAATTTTAACCCGAAATTGCATTGTCCTTTCTAATGGTGAGTCAATTCAACGTTACGTTAGGGTAACAGCTGAAACGCTTAACTGATGTTTTATAATTTTTAGATCATTATCTTATATAATTATATCCATTGCTCTATATGGTTTTTATTAACTAATTAACAAACAAAATAATTAAAAAATAAATAAAACCGTCTGTCTTCAAATATTGGTTACAACACCGTTACGAATGGGTTTCTGCCATCTGGGGAATAAATTGAAAACTCTCGGTTTTGAATTGGCATCTTCGATAGCAGGAGAACCAGTCTGCATTGATTTCACCAACAAGAAATCAATATGGAAGTTTGCTTCTGTTGACAATTTTCGGAAATTTATCCGGTAATGTAATAGTATAAAAAGATTTACAACTCCGTGACTGTAATTATTGCACTTTGCGTATATATATAATTTTTTTTCTTTCAAAAATAATATTGAAACTGACAGCCTGGCCACTATAAACTAATTATTTTTTGTATCTTAACTCGTCCGGTAAGCATGGAGACCTAATTATGAATATTTTACAACTCCGTTACTACAACTCCGTTACATTATTTTTCTATTAAAATGAATTTATTTAATGGTACATGTAGATAATTTGTCGTCAAAATAACTTAGGTTGCTGTGTAATAATTTAATGCACACTTAGTACTAATTAATCACTAATTATAAACAGTGGCGGTATATTGTATTGTCTATTTATTAAGTAACGGAGTTGTAAATATTTAGGAATCAAAGTTGTATGTGTTTCACATAGTAAAAAAACTAAAATAAAAAATTAAGCCAAATCTGTCAAATTTAAGCTCTGCTCAATATTAAGTACGCTTCAGCACTGCTAGTAAAATATTTGTGTAAGAAATTTTTTCTATTTTGCATGACTTTATTTTTCTCTAATCCTATTTCTGAATTTGACGTCTGTTGTGAAATATACCCATGAAGAACGAAGACGAAGAATGTTTCAAGTGGTGCGTCACGAGAGCCTTAAACCCTGTTGCGAGAGATTCAGAAAGAATTACGAAAGAATTAATCAAGCAGTCTGAGGATCTTGATTGGTCCGGCATCGAATTTCCAGTAGCGGTGGACGCTAATGTGATAAGTAAGTTTGAGAGAAATAATAATATTAGTATTAATGTCTTCGGTTACGAGACAGATGTTAACCTATTCCCACTATATTTATCGAAACATGAGAACGATTTTAGTGTAGATCTATTACTCATTTCTGATGGAGAAAAGAAGCATTATTGTTGGATAAAGAACTTTAATAGATTGATGGCGGTGCAAACAGACAAGTCCATTCATTCAATGCACTATTGTAAAAGATGTTTGCAGGGATATAGAGAGCTAGATTCTCTACGCAAGCACACCGAGTACTGTTCCCAACACGAGGCGCAAAAGATAGAACTTCCGGAACCTGGAACTATGTTAAGTTTTAAAAATTATTATAGAAAGATGAGAGTCCCCTTCGTAGTGTACGCCGATTTCGAAAGCTTCATTAAACCTATAGACACTTGCCAACCAAATCCTAACACATCCTACACTAACAAATACCAAAAACACGTTCCGAGTTCTTTCTGTTATTATATAAAATGTTTCGACGATTACCTATATTCGCAAGCCCCCGTAATGTTTACAGCGGAGAACGAAGACGACGATGTAGCGCAGATATTTATAGACACTCTTATAGACGATGTAAAAGATATTTACAAGCGATTTAAATTTCCAAAGAAAATGATATTCGGGAAGAAAGACAAGGAGCTATACGATTCAACCACTGTTTGCCACATTTGCGAAGGTGAACTGGACGCTGATCGAGTTCGAGACCACTGTCATCTAACTGGAAAATATAGAGGAGCGGCTCATAACAGTTGTAGCCTAATTTAAAATTATATTCGCACAGAGGTACGAGACAACATTCGAAGTATCGAAATTATAAATTTTAAGATCCGACGTTGGTTGGAATGGACGCTCGTATAGGCCACGCACGAATTTTAACGTGCAAAAGGCAGAAGTTTGAGAATGTACTCGACGCGGAATACGCAGCGGTTCGATCCGACACGAACATCAAAGCGCTGATTATACCAATATATGCACGAAATTGCTAAGTTCTCATAGAATGGCAGCGTTTATGCTAAAATTCAACTATTAGATTCTGAAGATGCGTGGGACTCGTTTCTTTTCAGGCGTAAAGACGCACGCATGATTTAGCGATATGCGCTTTGAACTTAATGCGTTTAGTTTTAAGCAAGCGCGATAAATTTGTGTATTATGGGGAAGGAGGGGGAGGGGAGAGGAGGGGACTAGTACGGCCCACCCCAGCCCCCAGCCCCCAGCCCGCGGAAGTATAATGGAATACGAAGCGACGAAGTCGCTTCGCGTATCCGCCATGTCGAGAAGCTGCAAAATTACGAAATTCGATTAAATGACAACTTTTAAAACGATAGAGTTTCCGATGCGGTAGTCTATATCACAATCCATCGTTGCTCCGTGCATTAGCGCGTTTCAATTACCTCGTACTTATCGAATATCGAACATTATTCACAGACTCGCAACATATACCGTCTAAAGGTATACATTACTTTACATAGGCATACGTCGCAATAAGCCACAACTGACAGTCTATACACTACTGTCGAGTTTGAGTAAAGATCGAAAAAGTCGAAGTCGATACGACTATTAACATCGTGCGTAAAATGTCTACATTATTATTAATATTATTATTTATAGGTAGGTAGATGATCAAAATCCAGAGAGTCAGTCAAGCAGACAGTCAGACGACTAAGGCGGTTGATGTTTAGAGTTGAAATGGCGAGGGAGGTGAGGGGAGGAGATGGAATAGGGATAGGATTTGTGAAAAAACAGTGTTTTCAGTTTTGAGCGGAAGACCTGTGAAGAGATAGCGAGAGATGAGGTTTTGGTGAGTTCTTGAGATGGATCGGATATTTGTCATAGCACAGGCGGGAGTTTGTTCCAAAGAGGCTGTACAGCTATGGCTATGGCGTGATTTGCAAATCCAAGCGATGAGTTGACGGAAGGGCGGAGCAATGTTAGGGTGGAAGATGAACGGTTTGGACGAAGACAGTTAGGCCTACTAAGCGCCCCAGACCAGTTTTGTGAGTTTTGTTGCGCCACATCTGTTTGTCAATCTATATAAATCTTCGTTCTACATCTAAAGATGAAGTCGTTATTGTTGTTTCTTTGCCATTAGGCCCTACATCGAAAATGGAAAGTTATCAAATCTGAACGTTTGGGCCAACCACGTAACAATCTTTATCTATATATTCTGTATTATACACATCCATTATTATTAAACGAATTCGAAAACTGACCTTGTTAGACTCTGTTGCTTTGGGTGCGTCTTTGAGTAGGTTATCTTGGAAGGGCGCTATATAAATCCTCGTATTTAATATAATTTCCTAATAGGCTTCATCGCGAATCTCAAAAATGCTCGATTCAGCGACATAAGTAGTCCTATTCCGAATAACCTCTGTACAATTTTGCGAATTTTGTCAAGCAATACTTGTAAAACTTCAGTAACGTAATGGATCATAACAGATGAAACCGCTTACATATAATATACGAAATATACATGATCCACAGGAATGCAAACTAGGCTACGCAGATGAACCCATTGGCTTCGTTGGTTACGATGTACATAGCAACACCATGCATGAATGCTATTCATTTTGTTTCTCATCATCCCTCCTTTTCCCCCTGCCTTTCCTTCTGTAACAATTATCTTCTAGTCTCTGGAAGGTCAACTGGTCCTATCTGATGAGGTCCAATGCTTCCAACTTTTTTTCTTTGACCTTTGATAAAAGCTAAGTCTACCGCGGGAATCTTTTACTCTCTACTACAGTCACAAGATATGTGTACTTCACTAAAACAGGCAGAGTTGCAACCCACATCAGTAGGCTCTACAACAGTCTCTTGATGTAACACTTGCAGGTAAGTATGTCCATGAGTCTGTCGAGATTTGAGACAAACCTATCTTTCTCCTCCAAATTCGCTCCGCCTGAAGACACCTTGTTTCCTTGCTCCCACATGGATTTGAACTTTGCTTTGATTCTAGCATGGGTGTTTATGACTGACTCAGTGAATTTAGGCTTTGCTCTACACCACTGAGCAAGTATGCCAGTCATTAGATCAGTAACAAGTTGGTCATTGCTGAAATTCCGTCTATCTTGATCACTCATCTCTCTCAGGTACAACCATAGAGATGCATAATATGTAAATATATCACTAGAGCCCGCGTCCGCCATCTTTGTTGAGGCTGTGACCCCGAAGCCAATCCAACGGCCTTGACCCTGTGACCTCTCAAAATGGCGAAACGATCGAAGTTAAATTGTGTAGTGTGTGGATGTAGCAACTTATTAAAGCCAGAAAACAAGGCCGCTGGAATATTATTTAATCGATAAGTTGTTATTTTGTGTATGTTGGACTTTTTGCAAGGCGTAAGCTTCGAAAAGAAATTAAACAGTCTCGCTTAAGCTTGACTGCGTCCATGAATTTCAACCAATCAAAACGCGTCATTTCAATTTAAATTAACTGCGGAGCTCTCAATAAGGTGTTATTATATCTATGGTTGTGGCTTCAAAAATAGCGAAGGGAAGATACGGCATGTTCCCTCTAGCGATGATAATAATATCTCATTGGGTACAACCATAGAGATGTATAATATATAAATATATCACTAGAGCCCCGCCACTCAATATAGGTCGATGAGCCCCGCATCTACCATCTATGGTGAAGCCGTGACCCTTAAGCTAGGCATAGAGATGTATAATATAAATCGACGTCATCATCGACGTGAAATGCGTGGATACGTCACCAGTTATGTTAATGAGCGCTGGCTAAAATTGTGTAGTGTGTGGATGTAGCAACTTATTAAAGCCCGAAAACGTGGCCGTTAGAATATTATTTAATGGATAAGTTGTTATTTTGTGTCTTTTGATTTTTTTTAAGGCGTAATCTTCGAAAAGAAATTAAAGTCTCGCTTAAGCTTGACTGCGTCCATGAATTTCAACCAATCAAAACGCGTCATTTCAATTTCCATTAACTGCGGAACTCTCTTTAAGGTGTTACTATATCTATGATTGTGACTTCAAAAATGTGCAACCAATGAGATGTATTCCCTCTAGCGTTAATAGATTGGGTACATGACGTATATTCCCTTCCTGCACATTTTTGAAGCCACAATCATAGATATAATAACACCTTAAAGAGAGTTCCGCAGTTAATGGAAATATAATGACGCGTTTTGATTGGTTAAAATTCATGGACGCAGTCAAGCTTAAGCGAGACTGTTTAATTTCTTTTCGAAGCTTACGCCTTGCAAAAAGTCCAACAGACACAAAATAACAACTTATCGATTAAATAATATTCCAGCGGCCTTGTTTTCGGGCTTTAATAAGTTGCTACATCCACACACTACACAATTTAACTTTGATCGTTTCGCCATTTTGAGAGGTCACAGGGTCAAGGACGTTGGAGCGGCTTCGGGGTCACAGCCTCAACAAAGATGGCGGATGCGGGCTCTAGTGATATATTTATATATTATACATCTCTATGGGTACAATGAGATCCCTGACAGTTGGTAATTCTGCTAACATGCATTAATATAATTATGCTGCACACAGTGTACGAAAAATTGATAATTCATGAGTAAAAGACATTAGTACATAGTGCGGTGGTGTAGGGGTATGTTTGGTGCCTTGCAGCCGGAGCGTTGCGGGTTCGAATCCACCTCAAGCCGCCACGTAGGGACCCTGGTTAGTGGGCAAGTCCTTCACTCGCAATTGCTCATGCGCTTCGGCGTGAAACTCCGATTCAGTGTCCGCGCCGTAGTCGGGAGCGCCTCTGAGTAGAAATCTTGAAGGGGCGCTATATAAATATCTGAAATGAATGAATGAATAATACAGTAATAATACACAATATTACACATTATACAATGTCTAACAGACAAGAAACTCATATTACTGCCTTTTAAAATATTTGAGCTAGCTCCATATTAAAGCAGTTTATTTACGTTAATACACGATAATTCGAGCGTAAATCGAAGTAGCTAAATCTAATTTAAAACAAAATTTATACCTATGTTTCGATTTTCCACATGAAAATGTACAAATTTATCCCTATTAACTTTTTAAATATTGACTTTTCGAAAATTGACACACCCTAATGAGTCAACATCACTTTCTTTCTTCTCAATCAGTCCTGTTTCACACTACATAGCAAAGCGTTCTCTTAGAAGACTTAGACCCATTACCAGTCACAACACCAGACCTCATAGTAGGCAACTCCGCCACGGCAATTGGTCTTTTACTTTACCATCTTTGCCATTTGTCGTGCCAGTCCCAAACCTGGTTAAGGAGGAGGGTTCCGCTTTTGTAACATCCTGGGTCCAGTTTTTACCTTGTTCTGTTGTGTTGCAGATGATATTGGTTGGTCTTTGAAGTGGGTTATGTCTATCTGGTGGACACCTAGTGTGGCCATTTCCATTTGTCAAATGAATTCTGAAACAGTTGATCCTGGTGAATGCAAGAAATGCCATTGATGGATAAACTAAACAGCCAGTGTCTTTGAATGCCTTTTGCTGTAAGAAAGAAAGTTGAGAATAAGGCAACTTGTGTACAAATCACTGCATGCTTGGCACATGCCACATCCATCATTAAAGCCACACTTTCTTAAAATATAGCCACTCATATAATTATGCTAAAACATTGTTGATCTCCAATGGCAAATCTGGAATATCTGATAAATCTTGAAGGTCAAAGTCATTTCACAAGTGATCTCGTGGTCAATATATGTGAAGTGGACACACAATTTTTATCTTCACGTGACCTGAATTTCAAAAGATTTGACAATGACAATATATCCAGAAGCATATTATCTAAATCATTTTCACAATAAATTATTACGTACAGAATTATCAACAAACAGTTTATTAACAGCAATATATCTAAAACTTGGAACGAAATTCAGCGACATCAGGATTTTCCCTGTGTCCTCCACAACCACGGATCATTGAAACAAAATTCTCGATGCAGTCCTGGTTTAATCGAGACTTCTCTGCACATAAATTTTTCCACAGTTCAATAATGGATTGTATTGTAATCTGCCAGCCTAAAATGCAGGGCAGTTCCTTCTTTGATCTGGCAGGTTTTAAGACTTGCAAGTAGGCCAGTAGAAGAACATGATGTGTTCTTGGAAGAACACATCATGACCACTACCATTAGAAACTGCATTGCCCATGGGTTGCGAACTCTTTATTGTTCGGCTATTACAAGCATTAAAAATCTCGTCAAACTTATCAATAAATTTTGCAGTATCTTCTGCACCTTTGTCCAACTTTCCAAGATGACAAAGTGCTGCCACAGAGTGACTAAGAACTTGTGCTGCAAGATTGACACACATGCTAGTAAATGGAGGCATATCAAGATGCTTATCTGTCAGACGAGGTGCCATTATAATAGGCAGGTTTCTCTCAAATGCATAAAATTGAGAAACATGCTTCCAACACACATTTTGCATATTTTCTCCAGATAAAAAATCATGTTTTTTAAAGTTGTTTCGAATGATTTCAAGCAAATGTGGGGGATCATAAATCACATAAATGTTTTGCAACCATGAAACAGAAACGGTTGAGAAACAGACACTTTTCTAATGTTTCCATACAGCATCTGTTTGTGGGCCCCTGATCACATAAAACAGCTTTTGGAAGTAACTCTATTTCTTCCAACTTTGCCAGACAATCATGCAAAAGCTGCCTCAAAATAGTTGGTTACAAAAAAGTAAGCAATTAACTGAAATTCCACATAAATACGAGAACATAAATACGAGTTATACATTAAGTAGTTCCAAGCATACCGAAATCCTCAAAACCTTCTATACAGTCCCACTCCCTGTTGTATACCAATTTTCGCTTTAATGACATTTCATCAAACATTAGCACAGTCTTTAGCCTTCTCTAAGGCTTGCTGCATCTTTATTTTTAGAGTATCAAACAATTGCTTGCTAAAGCCGGGATAAAGGCTGCAATTTTGGGAGCATTTGCTGCAAAGTCCTTTTTGATGTGGCATACAGAAAATATTTTGCAACAGCTTGTAAGATTTCCTGCTTTGGTAAAAAACAGACATTGCAAAAATAATTTCGTCTTACTGTCCAGCGTCTACCCTGTTTCGAAACGAGACCCATATTTATCTAAGTCTTCAGAAAAGAGACAGTAGATGGGGGAAGATGGTTGCACAGTTCCGCTATAAGATGGTCACAGGAAGCAGCTTCTTGCTTCTGTGTCAAGCAACGCTTGCATTTTGATTTCTGTTTATACTTTTCTTTTTGTCTCCTCAGTTGATTCCGTACTCTGACAATTTCATTCTTCAGTTTTTTTTCTGTGAAGAGTTACATGACAATCTCCTGGAGCAACCATCAGACCGGTCATTTACAAGTTCCAGGTGAGGAGACGATGAAGCAGGCAAAACACTGCTGACAGTCACAGCTGCGAAAAAAGGGTCTTTCACAACAAGAACTTCATTAGAACTGTCCTTGTGTTCAGAAGGAATGTTTTTAAGCACCTGTGATTCGCTGCTTTTGGCCGAAACATTCAACTCGGTGCATGTTTGACATGTCGTCGTTTTCCTGTGACTGGTGCTGGCTTATTTGAAAACATCAAACAGTGTTGGAACTGCATTCCATATAAGCTTGTCATGTTTGGAGTTCATAAACTGCAAATCTTCTAAATGCCTACTGCACAGACGGAAGGTTTTGTTTAGCACTTCAACGCTTTTTCAGTCCAGATCTGAATGCCGTGTGTTAACTCTCCACATCTTACACCTGTTCTCACATAATAAAATAAAAACAGCATATATAACTAAGCAATTCGTATCATAGAATTTTGCAGTGCATGTTATATAAAGGAAATTTATTTACATATTGAAAATTTCATGGTGTGGCATGGCCAGAATGGCCCTCTGGGCCAGTGATTAGTTTTTCCATTACTATTAGGTCTCAGAGGACCTGGGAAATTATATTTCACAGAACACGTAACCTCACTCACAAGTGAAGATCCAAGTGAACTTATATATATCCATAGCCACCCACAGGTCTTAGAAAGGTGATCTTGGTGTCAACTGTAAGATTTTTGGCTACAAGAAATCCTGAAGACACATGCCTACCACTATGCGGTAATTACATTCCATGATCTATAATAATCAAGTAACACGTTGATTGGTTTGTAACAGTTCACATGACCTTGAAGTCGTAGACAGTTTCCTGTAACAATTTTCTGTGAATCACAACGTACAATAACAAATCTCATGTTTAGGAAAGTGCTTTAATGCCTTCACTGAAGATAAACCTCAATCTCAATTATATTGCTTGCAATTCCCGAGAAACGAAGGGCAACCACGCCGGGTCGTCAAGTGACCTTGAAGCTCAGATGTAGTTTAATGTAATTAGTAACTTATATAGCGCCGTTCACAGCAGTGACTGTTCAGTAGTTCTCCCAGTGCGAGTACCCGAGAGAAGAAATAGGTTTTGAAGAAAGAGAGAAGTAGGAATAGATCTAGAAGGAATGGAAACGCGTAAAGAGGAGGGGAGGGAATTTCACAGGGCAGGCCCAATGGTGAGAAATGACCTAGCTTGCGCCAAAGTGGTCCTAGTTCGGGGGACAAAGAGATCAAGCTGGTCCAAAGAGAGGAAAGGTTGGAGAGAAGCTGCAGAATGAGGAAAGCGATCGAAACCTATAATGTTGAGTGTACAGCTTTTGGGGTGGCCCTTAATAAAACCATAAAAATTGTTAGACATCAAGAAAACTAAGCTAGCACTTGTAGTTTCGGAGAACCAAAGGTTAAACACTGCAGGTCAATGGATTGTGAACTACAGTCATGCACTCAGCATATGATGTTCATCATAACTCTCTTGAGTATACTTCTTTCGAATCCAAGACTCTGAAAAACATCATCTACGCTAGGAAGTTTTTACATAACTTGTAGTTCCAGTGAGGCCAAATGTTTACCATTACAGGTCGAGTGACCTTGAACAACAAAGTCATGCGATGATCATTTGATGGCCATACCAGGTGGTTTGTTTGTAACTCTGTTTTATTTCCTTGAGCCCAGTGGGCCTATCTTGGACTGACACCTTCTTTTTAGCCTTCACCGATAACGAAATATTATGACAATTATCATAGATGTCAAATGACCTTGAAAATGAAGTTCGTCCGATTGTCCAACAATGTTAGAAATAGCATATCTGAGTTCTCCCCGGAAAACCCTGTCATAGACACACAAAAATCACTTCTCGATTGCTTTTAGTTCCTGAGATACTCTGGGATAAAATTTCTCAATGGTAAATTAATGTATATGATTCAGCTGTACAATGCTTAACTTAGAGTCACTTGAGCCACGTCTAAATGTTAATCTAATTAGCTGTAATTTCGTACAATATAATAACTAGTCCTATAGAAACTTTCTAGAGGTTGGCCATCAAGATATATACACGTTTGAAAAGTTTTTGTCTTTTTGGGACACCCTAGTGCACACGCCTCGGCGGCGCAGAAGCAATTATATTGCAGAGCAATTGTGCATGAAGGACTTGCTCATGGTTCCTACACAGTAACCGCCTGGACAAGGATCGAATCCCGCTTCCATTTCATCGAAAAATATTTTTAATCAATCCAGCTTCCATTTCATGGAAAAATTACCCAACTTCTATTTAACGAAAAAAATATTTTTCATCAATGGAACTTTTATTTAACCCTCAGACTACCAGAATTTTTTTTAAATGTTCACTGAGTACCAATGGGGTCAAATTTAACTCGTGAGAAACTTGTCATTATCAAATTGGAAACAGAAGTGTTAGGTTCAAGACTGAAGCAATGGAATCTGCTACAGAAAAACACAAAATTGTGTTTTTCCTAATCGTTCTACCAATCTGGCTTCCTTTTACCTAATAGAAGGTGGCATTTGTTACTGTGCTGATGTTGATGGTCTCATACGTGGCTGGGATATGAACTTGGGAAGCATTTCTGTGGTTATCAAGAACTTTCTTGGTATTGAAGTGCTCAGTGATTATGCTGAGCTTGTAGAGAAAATTCTGAGGGCATATGCGCTGTTGGTTCCAGGATTATTATTATTAGACTGTCATTTATAGCATGCCTAAGCAAAATAGGAATCTTGCACAAAAGCGTGCAACAGAAAATTCCTTACCTTAGACCTTAGTCCATCCCATGCAAGACTGCACATTGGGCAACGCAGTTTTTCCATTCTCCCCTGTCTTTCACCACCTCGATAGCATCCTCCACCGTCATCTGTTGGAAACAGAAGTGTTAGGTTCAAGACTGAAGCAATGGAATCTGCTACAGAAAGACAGAAAAATCAATCATAGTTAATCTTAAACAAATATGTTTTAAGGTTAGTTTTGAAAATCGATAATGTTGAGGATTTGCGAATAAAGTCAGGGAGTTGGTTCCATTCAGCTGGGCCACCTAGTGCAAATGCATGGTTTCCAAACTTTCTGAGTGATCGTGTGACAACAAAGTCAGTTTGAGATGAAGATCATAGTCCTCATCTGGATTGGGGAGATGAACAGGGTGTAACAAGTGATGACGCATAAGAAGGAGATGAATTTGTATGGACTCGGTACATCAGAACGCAGATTTTGAAATTTATGAGGGCTTGTATGCCACTGATGTGGCATTTCTACACTGTCCACCCAATCTGGACGATGTCAGCGATGAGATGGGAAAGGTTTCATCAGAATATAAAATAAAGGTGATGGAAAGCGGATATCAGAGGAAGTTATTTCATAGCATGATGAGAGACTATCGTTGATTCTTGCAACGAAAGACAGATATACCTTATAAACGCAAAAGCAAAGGCCTTAATCAGTTTTGAACACTTTGCTTTCACTTATAGAGTGATTGGAGAAAGATGCAATTGTTCATCAACATGCCTGTTGTATGTTCTGTTTGTTTGCTTTAACAGTAGTAAAGGCATCAACGTCATTTAGAGCGTCATATTTCATACCGAAAATGACCCCATTGATTCGCAATTGTGTAGAACCTCAATGATGCATACCTTAAAAATCTGATGTGCTAGCCAAATTTCAATTTCATATTTGAAATCAGAGTCCAAAATCTAGCTAAGAACAAGACAGTGCAAGAGAAAATGCCTGATACAGTCACAATACTTTGCTTTCGCTTACAGTATCAACTGAAAATTCGCAATTGTGTAGAACTTCCCTGAAGCGTACCTGAAAAACTAGACGTGTTAGCCAAATTCTATTTCATATTTGAAATTAGCGTCCAAAATGTAGCTAAGAACAAGCACCAAATCAAATGCCTCATATATTTTTAATAGACTTTCCTTTCCCTGATAGTATGAGTTGAGCATTCGCAATTTTGTAGAACCTCACCGATGCGTAACTGAAAAACCTGACGTGCCAGCGAAATTAGGATTTCATATTTGAAATCAGCTTCCACAATTTAGCTACGAACAAGCGCAAAAGCAAATGCTGGATACATTTTTTCATACTTTGCTTTCATTGATACATGAGTTGAGAATTTGCAATTGTGTAGAACCTCACCTACGTGTACCTGAAAAACCTGACGTGCTAGACAAATTTAGATTTCATATTTGAAATCAGCGCCAAAATTTAGCTAAGAACAGTTCTAAAGTTCTGAATAGCAAACAAAAAATATTTTTGTTGCCTAGTGTAATTTACCAACCTAAACTACGGGTTTACCCGTCGGTAAAGTCGTATTTACGTTGCTAAATTATTCTAATGTCTTCAATGCCGTACTTGACGTTGGCAAGTAAGAAGTCTACCTATGTGCATGTTAACTATCATCAATCCACCTTCCATTTCATTAAGAAATTTTTCTATCAATCCAACTTCTATTTAATTTGAAAAAATTACTTTTATCAAAGCCAACTTCTATTTCATGAAAGAAATATTTTTCATCAATGCAACTTTTATTTAAGCAAAGCAGTGTTGTGCACGAGACCAAAATTCCAAGACCGAGACCAAGACCGTGGGGTCCAAGACCAAGACCGAGACCAAGACCGCGTGGTTCAAGACCAAGACCGAGACCGCATGGTCCAAGACCAAGACCGAGACCAAGACTGCGTGGTCCAAGACCGAATCATCCAGTACCAAAATCTAAGCCTCAAGACCATAAACGCAACCCTCAGTTGTAGTGTTACATATTCCCATTATTCGGATCAGATGCTTATTGCATATATATTTATAGTTATGGTTTTTGTCCCCAAGTCTTCGAGGTCTCAGCTAAAGAAACTCTCGGTAGGTGCAGGTGTTGCGGAATACAAAAACTTTGCCAGTAGAGAAAGATTCCCCACTAAATACCTGATCTGCATCGGTTACCCGGCTACTAATTTTGCCTCGAGAAACTGCATCAGTGTAAGCTTAACTATAGTCACTAAGCACCAGAGGTCATAGTTAACTGTGCCTCAACGTTTTCTTGTCGCTTCTGATAAGAAGCGAACAACGCGGTCCTCTCTCGCATTGTCCTATATATAGGCGGATCGTCGCATGAATTCGAAGATATATCTCAGAAGTCCTTGAATAACCGAAAATATCGACAACATTTAACAAATAATCCACTCTAGTTCCCACCAAAGGCCAAACCAAAGGCGCAAGACCAAAGGCGAATGACCGAGACCAGGCGCCCAAGACCAAGACCACGCCTTTAAGACCAAGACCAAGACCGCACCTTTAAAGACCAAGACCGAGACCAAGACCGGCACATTCAAGACCAAGACCGCACTTTTTCGGTCTCGAGACGGTCTCGAGACCAAGACCGCGGTCTCGAGACCACATCACTGAAGCAAAGATATATTCTCATGGATCCAGCTTCTAATTACGGAAACAATTATTTTCATCAATCCAGTTTCTATTGAATCCAAAACTTAATTTCATCCATCCAGCTTCTATTTACGGGAAAAATTATTTCGATCGATCCAACTTCAATTTTGAACACAGGAACGTTTTCATCAATCCCACTTCCATTTACGGAAACAATTTCTTTCATCAATCCAGCTTCCATTTTACAGTGACAACATCAAATAATTTAGCAACGTAAACTACGACTTTACCTTACCCGTCTTCGTGCAATGGAAGCGGGATTGAAGAGAGTTATCATGGACATAGGTAGACTGCTTACTTACCAACGTGAAGTACGGCATTGAAGACATTAAAATAGTTTAGCAACCTAAACTACGGGATAACCATTTATAGGTTACTTTATACATACCTTGCGGCATTTTTCGGAAATCTAAACAGTGAAATATTTTCAGAATTGTATGTGTTTACGCTACAATTAATTGTAGCTTCGAAGCCATGTTTATAAGGTGATCATTTAGCGCCACCACAAGATTAAGTTAATTGTGTGGTGGCGCCACACATCCCAAGATAGGTGAGGTGTACATTCCTATAATGTAATGTAATGTAATGTAATATAAATCTTCGAAAATTTCTCAGCGCCCACAAAAGCCACGTCAGGGAGACCAGCTTATTCACCGGCGCTATATCAAATCAAGTCCGCAATAGCCAAACTCCTCTGTTCGTTTCGGTGCCAGGTCAAAATCCGGGAGGTCCGCCGAGGAGACAGTCAAGCCGAGGAGACAGCATGGTGCTACAGTGGCAATCGATGATGGTGGTGGTCATGTGGTGGCGCAGGAGTTGAATCAGGATAGGATATCTTGAAGAGTTCGGTTTTCAGTCGTGAATGAGTGTCATAATCTTATTGTATTGTATATGATCATTTTTATATAAGTAAGTAAGTAAGTAAGTAAGTAAGAATGTTCTTTATTGAACGCAAGCAAACGCTCAGCGCTTTACATACAAAGTCAGAAATAATTTATGTACAAAGAAAACGATAATTAGAAGAAAATTAGGTCAACTACAAAACATATGTCTAACTGTACAACGTCCTAGCTAAGAAGCCACGCCAAACTCCTCTGCTCGTTTCGGTGAATCCTCCGCAAAGGTGAATCCCGCAGAATTTCTTATGGACACACACAATAATTACCCAGCAATCAATACTTCGCTCCGGATCATCAACGTCGTCGTCATCATCATCATCATCGTCATCCGTTAAATAATTATAGTACGATTTAGGGGGGCCCGTGGCGCTTTGGATAACATCTGGCACAGAGACCGAGAGGTACCGATCGAGTTCTTTTTGTGACGAGCCCCCATGTTGGGCGGATATGCTTTGTAGGCTGCTATTAGTTCGAGCCGCCGTTGTTTGTAGGCTTGCAAGCTGTCTGTTCTGTTAGTAGTTAAGATTTCAATTGCATAACATGTAAATGTACAGCGCAGTGCGTTTGTCAGGCGCTTATTAAAGAAAAGATATTATTATTTTTTATTATTACATCGACTACACTAATAAGCTAAATATTCTATGAGATATATAGCAATGTTTACCAAGTCTTATGGTAGAAGGAAAGGCGCAGGCATTGGCCAATTAAGAGATCCACGCGATTTTGTAGTTGATCGACTGGGAAATGTTTTAGTGGCAGACAGTGGCAACGGGAGGATTCTTCTGCTAGATTCAGAGCTCAACTTTCAGCGGGAACTCGTTTCAATGGAACACGGATTGCAACATCCCTTTGGGATTCTTCTGAACGAGTTTGCTAATCTATTGTATGTTGTCGATAATCAATGGGATCCAACGAAGAAGGAATGGACAGATGGACGAATCATGGTTTTCAACATAAAGTGATTTGGTTCTGAACATTGATCTGATTGCGGCTTCATTTTGGTGCGCCATTTGTTGGTATCTTGCACAATAGACGCCGACGCAATAGAAATTACTAGGCCTATAATTATATAATTACAATTTTCATTTTACTTCGTCTTGATTTATTATTCCCAAAAAACAAACATTAGATAATGCAGTGTACAAATATGTTTCAGAGAGACAGACTTGAAACATTCTTCGTCTTCGTTCTTCATATTAATAATTCCCTTTTTACTCGCTAAACAGGTCGGTAGTGGAATGTAAGAACTACCTTTCAACGGTTTGTACACAACCGTATTGATTTCTAATTTTTGAACCGCTCTGAGTCGCCAATTACTACCACGCATCTGGAAGGAGGCCATCGACTCTCTAATTTTATCTTTAGCGGTGTTATAAATTTCGTTTACATCGGTGGAGTCTAGAATCACCTCAGTCTTTGAAACGAATGGAAAATCTTCAGCATCTACTTCTCCAGTCTTCATATCAACACGCTCCATTGCGCAGGTAAGGACAAAGTTGACCTTAGTCTGACGATTTTTTGACAACAAGTCTACCGCCTGTGCTTGAACGGCGTCAAGAAATGGCGCGGTTTCGATACCATTAGCCCCTTCTACCGTGTATCGTTTCGTAAAGTCTTTGATAGCAGAAGCCGTTTCACGAATTTCAAACTTTGGCTTATTAAATAGTTTCCTAAAATATGAAGTAATTTTTTTTGCGCCGTCCCAACCTCCTCCTTTACGATTTTCATCGGTTGCTTAGGTATCTTCCTTTTAATCGCCTTAGCGCATGTATCAATCACTAACATAGTTTTGTCGAAGAATTTTCGTACTATCGTGACTGGTACGGATGCTTGTGTTGGGATTTCAATCCGCGGACTGGTATTGAGTGAGATTGGTGTAAAATGTGAGGGGATTAGTGTTTGAGTCTCGTTAGCTTTAATTTTTGCGATCAAATCCGCTTTCCGCAGACTCGTATATCCAACCAAACTGCTCTGTTTGGCGATTTTTCTTAATTCGATAACAGTTTTTTTCGTGTACTCCATTTTATCTACAGAAGTTATTTCTTTAAACCCTTTTGTTAAAATATGTTCACTCATTTTATATATACACTCGCGGTCTTTTAGCACCTGGGGAACTGCTGACTCACCGAAACTGTTGGAAATTACCTCAACGTTCAACTCATAAGGAGCACGGATGGAGTTCCGACGGGTCGCGCTACATGATTCGCGTTTGTTGTTAAATGGTTAGAATACCGTGGGTCGATAAAGAAGACTTAACGATTGTGCGATGGACTTTGGAAATACCAGCCAATTCCTCCTCGTTGTTACATCTCATGACGATGAGTATATGCCTGGATGGATAAATAGCTTATTGTCTTGGACGAAGCGGTATCTGAGACTGTTTTTGTTAAATTTTATTAGTGCTGGATGCGTGCAAAGGCGTTTGTATGAACGGGTGTAATATATTATAGCGACTACGACCATGATGACAACGACAAAACACAGGCCTATGCATTTGATAGAGAATGTGCATAGGCCCCAGCAGACGGGCAGACTGAAGGCAGACGGGCGGACAGACGGGCGGATAGACGGATATTTCAATTAGCGTCCGCCGTTACAAACAGAGGCCCATTGTTCTATTGTTGTCATGCGCCGAGGAGGAATATCACCCGAGGGCTGAAACTTCCACATGTGGCTAGATTTTTTGCCCGTGCACGATTTCTGTAGGCGCCTATAGGTTCGTGCACGCGGGGGTCGGGCGATTTTGGACCTAATATTCGTCAGTGTTTGGCGAGTTTGACCAATGTTTAGGACCGTTCATGGCGATTTGAGGTGATTTTGACCAGTGTTTAGGTGGAATGCGCCAGAATATCCAACTCTCCTCCACTCATATATACAAATTCAGTGAGAGGCATAATGAAAGTTACGACCAGGGTCTGCCAACTCAGCAATTGAGTCAATACTTAAGCCATTGACATTTTCTAAGTTTCTGTTAAGTACCCAGCAATAGAAATTCTGCTTTCGATAGATTAAGGAGGACTTTCTCAAAGGCAGTGAACAACAGCTGTCCAGACGAGCCACGAGTCAAATGAAATTCTGATCTGAGTATCATCAGCAGATAAATAATATCCCAGTGAATGATTGGTGTTTTTGTAATGTAAGAAAGTGAACCATTTTAGGACCATGCACAGGACCGCGCACCACATCTTGACCAAGTACCAGATGAATAATTACCACTTAAATTCATTCATTCATTTATTCATTCCCATAATTTATAAATTATCCCAGCTATATTATGTTGAAAGAATGCATGTAGGCTTACTGAGATAAGCAGTAAAGTAAACCAACAAAGGACAGGACAAAATAATTCAAAACCAGTGCTGGAGACGATACTAAGTAATAGAATGGTTGGCAGAAATAACGTTTACAAAGCAGTCCTCACAGGTCTGTGCACAGGTTGAAAGATATGAACAGTTCCTATGTTTCAGTCTAAGGAACTTTCTTTCAACCATACTCAAAAGAGAGTCAAACATGTACATGTACAGTTCCTTTTGTGTATACTGATCTCGGGATCCACTCCTGGCTCTTAGAGAAGTAAAGCCATGCCAAATGCGATAATATCCATAAGCAAAATTTACCACAGTCGTTGGAATGGATTTTCACTATTCGGGGAGGAACACCTAAAGGTTTGGAACCCAGACGGCCACACATAAATAAACAGATCATTTGCACAATGTTTTTGACATAATTGGAGCACGTTGGTGGGGTGAAAGAGTAAGATTTTTATATTTGATTTTTAAGGGCCAGCCTAGAAATGTAGTAATGCATAGAAATGTAGGATAGGCGTTCCTCGCAGTTTCGATACAATGACCCTCTCGAAAGTACATTGACACCCATTTAAACTAGTTGCAAAGCACCGATCAATGTGTAGCCTGAAATGGAACCTTTCTTGAAACAAGAGTCATGCATCTACTGCGAAAGTATATGCAGCGGCTTAAACAAACTGATCGTGTCCGCAACTCCGCATGTACCACCTAATAATAATTAATAATTACGACAATTTATATGGCGCCGTAACACGGCCATGCCGTTACAAGGGCGCCTTACAAAACAGCTAACAACAGTCGGGATAAGCCCTAGCGATCAGGTATGATTTTCACGTGGATTTAAAGGAGTCCACTGAGTCGGCCATTTGAAAAGCAGGAGGAAGTCTGTTGCAGCATCGAGGACCGGCGCCGAGAAAGCGCGATCGCCGAAGTGCGTCCTCATCCTCCGCACACGGAGATCGATCCTCGCAAGCGATCGGAGCCGGAGCCCGGACGCGGAGGAATGAGTCCCAGTGCAGCAATCGCGCAAGTACTCAGGCGCAGCTCCGTTAAATGATTTAAAAACTAGCAGACAGAGCTTGAACTCGATGGGGAACGGAACAGGCAGACAATGGAGGACATCACGGAGGAGCGGCCTGACGTGGTCGTACTTCCACCTATTGCAGATAAGCCTCGCCGCGGCATTGAGATCCGACTGGAGTTTGTCCAAGAGACACGCAGGGGCGCTACCAGCAGTCTGTTACAGCGGTCCACTTTGGACGTGACGAAGGCGGCGACGGCCGCTCTCGCAGCCTCAGAAGGTAAGGACATGATGAGACGGAGCTGGCGAAAGCAAGAGCCGACGATCCACGCAGTCTGTTGGACCGCATCCATTCAGCGATCTGCTCAATACCAAGCTCCATTCGTAGCCGCTGCTGTGCGACTGTCGATGGCAGTCCCCACGTATAGAGCTGAGAGTCGTCGGCATAAAAGTGGGATGACAGGCCAAGACTGGCAGCAAGCTCACCCACGTCGGCGATGTACAGCAGGAACAGCAGCTGTCCAAGCACGGAGGCCTGAGGGACATAATTAATGGACGACCCCTTTTATTAGTAGGTATATTGGCCTGATGAGCTTTCGTGGTCTAGCAAAGCATTTTTTTAAAAAGATTAGGCATTTTACAAAATTTCTAGCAATGTGCACAGCTTGCGATATAATTATTCTAAATCTATTTGATACTGTCCTCCATTTAAACTGCAGAATTGCACACAGAACACTGAGTGAAGGATTTGCTCGAGGTCTCTACGTAGTTACCGCCTTAGCTGCACTCTCCGCGATACATGTCGAGAGCTCTAACCAATCGGCAACCGTATCGAAGCAATCAGATCCATATTATCAAATGATAATGCAAACAATAGTGTTCAACTTCTTCCAGTCACATAAATTCTTCAGGCGACTTGAAACCTAATTCTGCTTCATTTTGCATGTATTCTATGCAGAGTGTCCTTTTGGATTCGATTACCTACCAGAGGTAGATAGATGCTTCACATTCGTTTTCGAAGGAATGACCTGGGATGATGCATTTGAAAGATGTCGACAAGTAATGCCAGGAGTGCATTTGGCTGCTATTACAAGTCAAAGAAAAAACGATGCCATTGTCAGATATCTTAAGTCGCAATTCAGCAGTAAGTATAAAACTGTATATCTGTATGCTTAATTTAAATGAAAAGTTTAATAATTATAATTATGGGAATTACATTGAACCATTGGTTGTGTTAGGACTTACGCCGAAAATATTTCGTCCAGAACGACCACAGACAGTTGTTAAGAATATTTAAATGTATACGTGAATTAAAGTTAAAACTCTGCAATCACATCAAAGAATGTTTGGTATAATAGGATGCCGTATTCTGAATTACAAGGCAAACGCGTAAAGTACTTAGAGCTGCTGCTGGTAAATGGGTCAATAAGATCTTTAGGAGTAAAGAATAGAAGTTACTCATCGTGAATCCAAAACAAGATTTAAAAAATAGAGAATTGAAGCTATATAAATAAGGGTTAACGAAACCGCACGAAACAAATTAAAGAAAGTACTAAAAAATGGCATTTTAAGCTTGAAATTTGACTTCACTGTCGTTTATAGGAAATGGCATTGGATCTCCTCTTCTACCCTTTGTTGGGACAGTTTTCTTTTCCATGGGGTGTGGATTGGTGGACAGAGAAGAAATAGCGACAGTTGTCAAAGAGGAAATCTCTTCGTCTGGAAAACACTTAATGGAATCGAAATACCTTTCAGCTTCACCAACTGGGTAGCAGGTCAACCGAGCTGTCAAGAAGGAGAAAACATCGAGGCTTGCGTTCATATTGTGCCAAGTTTAGGCCACGCTTGGAATGATGCTATGTGTAGCACTTCATATTTTACGCTTTGCGAAACATAAATGGTCATAAAACATTATAAGAAGCCACTTTCTCAAAGCATCATGTGCACATGTCTTGAAATAATATCATGCATAGCCGTGGGCTCTTATAAACGTTTATTCCTTCAATTACGATGTAAATGAACGACGATGGCGATGACGACAATGACGATGAATTGCATCTTTTGTTTGACGTTAACAGAGCACGAACTTCTACAATGACATTGTCATTGCACTTAACGTGGATGGGCAATAAATAACAATTATAAGTAAATATACATGATGTGTTAATACTACTCGTTTTTAGTCAACTTATTAATAAACTGCATAAATTTAGCTCCCTGTCCATGTAGATTTTAAAATAGTTTTTTGGGAAAAATAACAAATCAAATCAATGTTTACGGTCTTGCTCTTCTTCGCTTTCTTCCTCTAGTCTTTGAGCCTTTATCTTCTTAGTCTGCCTGCTCTTGTTCTTTCTTCTGTTAGTCGTAGTAGTAGTTTCAGTTTAACGAGACTTTGTGATAACACAGATCAATAGCGTCGTCCTCCTCCTTCATCCAGGCTTGGGACTGGCCCTGATAGAGTACGATCAATGGCGAAGTTCTTCTGTTAGTCGGACGAGGCTTTGACAATTTTATGGATGTCGACAATTTACAAAGTAGGCCTACACTGCGTTATGAAAATGCATTCTGAAGTATTTGTATTACCAATCATGCAGTCTATTTCTCCGAAACTTATTTTGAACTTTCATTTCTAACATTATCAAGCCCTGAAACTCTCTTGTCACAAGTAGGCCTATGTGGCATCTTCAATTATTTTTTTTCACAAATTGCAACACTGTCTGGTCAATTGTACAAAATTGTAGTCTCATTATAAAGTTTTAAAAGTGATTATGTATAGTTCATCGTTGCTTTAACGAAACATTTGAAAATGCAGTCGAAAGAAGTTGAAAGTTTCATAGATTTCTTTGGTATTGCTGGAATACCAAGAAGATTCTTCCAAAATCTCTCAGTGACCTTGCACTTTTTAAAGCACACCTCCGATACGTTACTTTATGCAATCTTAGTAGCAATTAATTGTTGTGAATAGTGGCTTGGTTGAGCTATAAGTTAAAATATTGTCGAAACACTGCTTTCATCCCTTCTCAGCGAATAAGTGAACTATCAATGACGCGGAATATTGCCAAGAGAGATCGTTTTTTACTGTCTGTATATATATATAATGATGTTAACTTACTACTTTGTTCAGCATCTCGCTCCTCAGTTTCCAGCTTTAAAACAAATGATCCATGTCTTGTGCAACTGACTCCCTTTCTGTCTGGATGTCGTCTAATCGACTGTGCCTAAAATTCAAAATATCTGGCTTGGTACTCGCCAGCAGCTGGATACGCTGGACTTGGAGTCCCTGAATTACCCACCGTTGTTTTTTCAACATCGGTCCGCAACTTAGGGATCATCCTGGACCAGGAACTGACTTTTACGAGACACTTTACGGCATTCTTTGGAATAGCCTCCCCTCTGACCTGCGTTCTCTTCCGAGTAGACCTCTGTGGTTCTTTTTATAAACTACTTAAGACTTTCTTTTTTGACCGGACCTCGGTCGGGATCGCCTCTGAGTAGTCATCTGTAGAGGCGCTATCTAAATTTCATAGATATATAGAGAGAACTTACGAAAGCAGGCTAGAAGTTGATTCTTTTTTTCTAAGAGCAGTTACTAGCTACAAGATAAACTGCCTCAAAAGTAGCTAAAGAGCAGTTGTATCTAAAACCAATTTTAAAGGAGCCATTGTTCATCAGTGTTTTGATTGAGATTGGTTGAGTGTGTCGGTTATTGGTTCAGCAACTACAGGCACATTGTCAGAAAGAAGAAATCGTCAATAAAAACAAAATTACAAACATTCGTTATTAATGCCGTCAACAGGACAATCCAACAGGATCAACAAACCCGTTATAAACAGGGGTATATCCTCTTATCTTTGAGGGATTCAGATGCCCAAGCGTTATTAATAATATAATAGAGGAAGTCATGAAGTCTGTCCTGAAGTGAACTATTCTGTTACGCTAATTAGACTCATTTCTCTTCGGTAGATGGCGCTGCTAAAATCCTATACGTTTTGAAGGTCGTAATAAACTGTACTCATTTAATTTCAGTTGGAGGTGTTGCTATAATCTTAGGCTATGAACTAGAGTACTAGACTCATTTCATCAGTAAGTGTAGGCCTACAGTGTAAGCAGCTTTCAGCGTATGTTGACGTAATTTAACATATGAGACGTTATATGTAATGCAAAAAAATGAGTTCATAAAACACTTGTGAACCAACCGGGCGAATTGTTGTCGAATATCTGTGCGCAGATAAAACAAGAGTACTACTAGCTAGCTATATGCCACATTGCGAGAATTGCCTTACGCCACAGTGAACCTAACTTCTTCCAAGTCCAATATCTGGTCCACACTTTCGCAAATTATCCGGACAACCAATCCAATTACTGAATTACCGTAGAAGAAGAAGAAGAGCAGTTCTTTAAGCTAGCCCTCAGACAGCCCTGCGTCAAAACCAACCAGCAGTTCGTCTAGGCTGAGCTGCTGAACTGCAGCTATGGCCAACTCCAATACGTCAGAGTCAACTGTGCGTATCATCACTTTACAATCGTCCTTGTGATGTGGGGTTATGATCTGTCTTTCTGTTTCTATTTCAAGTTTTCCTATTGGCAGACTCAAGAAGGAAAGAACTCTGACTTGTTTTCTCATTCCTCATAAATTCCTGCCAGTTTCTAGGTAGAGCATTAGAAGATTCAACGCTGCAGTGGCTTCCCTTACCCGTCACACTGCGGTGTTGTGTCTTCAAGCTGCCAGGCACATATTCATCCCATACCACATCTACCCCAAGCACATGCTCTATAGCTGTCTTGTGATGTAGGGCAAGAAAATATGGGAGGCAAAATCTTAGAAGGTGGATGCAATGCCAGGCTTGAGCATGTTGACTATGACAGTATGACTGCTCCATCCAGTTTAACAGCATCAACAGTAGGCACACCCAGTGGAAGGGTCTGGGTGGATATCTGCGAAGGCATCATCATTTGCGGTCGCAACCAGCTCTTCTAGACAGCTCACAATGTCTAACTTTATTCCTAGCCGCAATTTGCCCTCATTCGAGATTGATGATGGGCATGCCTGATTTTCACGTGCAAAGAATTCGTTCAGGTCTCCTTCACGGGTCTGACAGGAGATGTATAAATTGTACATGTGTACAACCTGGAGTATAGTGAACCGTCACTCTTCACTGATGACAACATTTGCTGTGCTTGTGACTTGTCCCGTACAGGTGGACGACTGAAGAGAGAGAAGTGGTTTCGTTTGATTGGATCACTGACAGTTCGCGATTGGGTAACAAGACGTTCGTTGACAAAATGTTTCATACTGCTTTTCTCCAGTTTTCTCGAGGTTCCTCATTGTGCTTATAACTGCTGTATCCGCCAGTGTTTGCAATTAATTCCATTGGAATCCTTGTCCATAAATATGTATGTTTAGACACCAAAATCACGATTATAAGTGAACTAGAAGCTGAGAGATATGGACAAATGTTTCATTTCCGCTTCCATTATTTTGGAAATGGCTACCAATTTAATGCACATGAGTGTTTGTAATTAGGATCCATTGGAATCCTTTGTCCATAAATCAATCAATCGTTGTTTTATTTGCAACCAAAACATTACAATACTGCCAGAGGAGAATGTAAACTAACAAAATGCATTGGCGACAAAGAGAGGCCCAAAAGGGATGGAGATCCTTGCCAAAAGATCTCCATCATGTATGTTTTAGACACCAAGATCATGATTATAAGTGAACTAGAAGCTTGGATATTTACAAACGTTTCATTTCGGTCGGCCATTTTGAAAATGGTTGCCAATTTCGTGTAGATACATGTAAGTGTTTGTAATTAGTTCTATTGGAATCCTTGTGTCTCTAAGTATGTATGTTTAGACACCAAGATCACGATTCTAAGTGAATTAGAAGCTGAGATATTGCAAAGTTTAATTTCGGTCGGCCATTTTGGAAAATGGCTGCCAATTTCATGCACATAAGTGTTTGAAATTAGTTTCATTTGAATTCTTGTCCATAAATATGTATGTTTAGACACCGAGATCACGATTATAAATGAACTAGAAGCTGAGATATGAACAAAAGTTTCATTTCGGTCGGCCATTTTGGAAAATGGCCGCTAATTTCGTATACATAAGTGTTTGCAATTAGTTCCAGTGGAATCCTTGTCCATAAATATGTATGTTTAGACACTAAGATCATGATTCTAAGTGAAGGAGAAGCTGAGATATTGACAAAGTTCTATTCATGCCGGGCATCTTGGAAAATGGCTGCCAATTTCGTGTAGATAAGTGTTTGCAATTAGTGCCATTGGAATCCTCTCCCCTAAATATGTATGTTTAGACACCAAAAGCACGATTCTAAGTGAAGGAGAAGCTGAAATTTGAACAATATATATTTCGGTCGACCATTTAGTTAAATGGCTGCCATAGCCGCTAGAGGGCCGTGAAAATTTGTGTCCGGGGCTTTTTGGACTCGTCTACCCATGTACTATCTGGAACCAAAGGGGCGCATTGGTTGCCAGATGTGAAATATTTTTCAGCTCCCGTACCCCAATATGTAAACTTCACCTCCAATAACAAAATGCTTTGATACTCTCTTGTAAGTTGTTGCGAGTAAGCCTGTGATTTTTCTTTCACATGTAGCGCTTCTGCCTGTTAAGTTGCTTTAAATTGTTTCTCCTTATGCAGTTTTAAAGTGAAAATGTAAAGTTCATCGTTGCTATAAAGATGCAGTACTGCCAGTACAAAATTCAGTCGAAAGTAGTTTCCAGCTTCATAGATTTCTTTGCTATTGTTGGAATACGAAGATGGTTTCCGAAAAGTTCTCATTCATTCACTTATTCTGGAGATTTATATAGCGCCCCTTCAAGAAATCTACGCAGTAGCGCTCCCAGCCTAACCACGGCAAAAGAAACAGACTTGAGTGACAGAGCCGTGACTAACCGGATTTAAACGCCAGATTCGGCACCACAGCTCTGTAAGTCACTTCCAACGTTATAGAGTACTCCCCGATACGTTACTTTCGGCTGATTGTCGTGAATAATGGCTTGGTAGAGCTACTATTATAGGGTCAATGTTGTCAAAACACTGTTGTTACCTTTTTCAGCGAATGAATGAACTGCCATTGACGCGAGATACTGTCATGAGAGAGAGAGTCTTTTCCTATTCAATATAGGTCATGATGTTCGTCCAGCAATTCGGTTGCCAGTTTCCGGCTGTTGAGCAAATGAAGCTACGGAGCACGATAGCAGTTAATTATTGTTTCTAATATCAGTTACTAAACACAAGATAAACTGCATCAAGAGTTACTGAAGAGCAGTTGTATTTAAACCACTTTTAAAGGAGCCAGTGTCTATCATTGTTTCAATTGAGATTGGCTGATTGCGCTGGTTATTGATTCAGCAACAAAAGAAATTGTCAGAAAGAAGAAAACGCCAATAACACAAAAATACAAACATTCTTTATTAATGCCGTCAACCAGACAACCCTATAGGCTCTACAAACCCGCTGATCCATTTCGGCTGGGAGATAGCTTAAGGGGGCCAAGCGTTATTTATTATAATCATTGATGTTCATTTATGCGCCCTAAATAACATTTGTTATATTCACAGCAGCTTAATCTTTTAGGCATCAAACAAAGAACACAAATAGAAAAC
Organism: Aporrectodea caliginosa; assembly: GCA_020284085.1. Lineage (NCBI taxonomy): Eukaryota > Metazoa > Annelida > Clitellata > Crassiclitellata > Lumbricidae > Aporrectodea > Aporrectodea caliginosa. Next base: position 2,430,669 of record JACEVL010000136.1, on the reverse strand, counting down.
TGAAATGCATGCATTTTAAACCATGAAATGAAAAATAGCCTACACATCTCGCCTATTTATGCAAAGCTTAATATCAGTTAGTGCACCGAAGTTCGATAGTTATGCGATTTGTCGTTTACTACTATCAGACAATCATAACAAGCAGGTCACACGAATGGAACGTTCTGAAGTATCTCAAGGCGTTTTAATCTAGAAGAATAATATTATGTACCCGAGCAAATATTTCAATGAGATAAGATAGATTGGGGAAAACAGCGTGTTGTATTATAATGCAGAAGTTCAATTTTTGGGCAACTAATCCTTAATTCGAAATGTGACACTTATTGTTCGTTAGTTTCCTTCATACGTGTAAGATATTCTCAGTCCTCATCTGAAGGGGCGCTATGTAAATGTTCAATTACATTACATTGCATTCCACGTTAGGTACTAATCTACATATAGGGGACTACACTAGGGAATTTCGAAGATACTACGTGTACCAAATTTTTATTACCATGGACGTATTTAGGGGTATTTACGAGTTAAAACCCCCAATAAATTGCCGACAGAATTGTATATGCATTTATTTGCGAAATACAAAAATCTTAGCTTTTGTGTCCATGTCCAATGGAAAACCCCCGAAATTGTTTCCTGACTACGCTACTGCTTATTACCTATTGCAATTTTAAAGCCTGTAATGAAGCAGGTCTACGATGACAATGAAATAACACAAAGCTAAGTTATAGTGTTTTGGCTAAGTCATAGTGTATTGGCTTTAATATCCGTTGCAGTTCGCTATTAGGCCTAACGTTTTTTTAAGTCAATCGACTTACCTGAGAAACAATTGCTGTCATCGGCAAATAATATGGATTCAGACCTATACTATCAATCTGTGCTAAATCAACTATATAGATTAGAAACTGTAGTGTATTGTATGGATTAGTTGAATGCTTGACAATGATTGGCTCTAATCTGGTGCAAAGTATTGTACTGTATTGCTTTCAAACATTTATAAACCGCCTCTAGTAGGGTGAACCGTTCAGAGGCGCTAGGTTATGAGAAAAGAAAAGATGGAAGAGGGATTACCAGCTAGAATTTGGGAGTGAGTAGATGGAGACAACGCATTCCAAAGAGAGGGACCATTTGAGGTAAAGGACCGGGACTGAGCCATGGCTATTCTAGTAGTAGGCCTATGAGGAACTAGAAGTTCAAGTCTGGTTGCAGAGCGGAGTCGTCGATGCGAGGAGGCTGAAAGAGGCCGGAGTAATACATCAGCTAGATATTTTCCGCGAAAGCAAGTAAGTAATCAAGCGGGTGAGTGTCCAATACTCTCATCAAGCCAACTTCTACTTGGGGAAACAATTATTTTCATCAATGGAGCTTGTATTTACCCAAATCCCAATACGTACAGCGTCGTAAAATTATTTAACACATAGGCTATTAGCAGGTAAGGGAGTCAAATGTTGAGAGACCTGTTGGAAGCACCGACGTAAGGCTGCAGGAGCCTTGGTCGCAAGACCAAGGTCAGTCTGGACTAGCAACTCAGACTGGCAGCGAGAGGGGAGTGGGATTTACGCCCCACTCTTCCTGGCAACCGGGTGTGGACGATGGCGCTCCCATTAGAGAAGAAAGAATGGCGTATACTGGCGCTATAGAAGCGGAGGCCACGATCCACACGCGAGAGCCGAAAGCGTACAGTAATACATTAGCTAGATATTTTGGGGTAAACCCAATTTTGCCTTGAAGACAAAAATGAAGATTTTGAATTTAATGCGTGCATAGAGAGAAAGCCAGTGCAGTTGTTCAAACATGAATGTACAAATATGAGAGTAGCGTGGTAGGCGTGCTATTAATCTGGCGGCTGCATATAGGACCGGATGCAGAGGTGAAAGACGACCCTTGGGAAGACCATTGAGAAGGGAATTAACAGTAGTTAATTCAGAAGCATAATTATGAAATCGTGAAACAGCGTGGTGAAAACAGAAGACGAGACAGAACGCCGAACAGTCTTAAGACGTCTTGAATGAAAATACGAAGAACGTGTTAGGTTAGAGATATGGTCTTTAACAGAAAGGGAGCTCTCTAGGGACTTACCCAGATCACGTACAGTTGAAGAAAAGGAATAGTGCGGGAATATTTCCAAGAGGAGAACAAAATCAATCTTCAGAAGCTGTTGAAGTGCCAAACCAAATTAACTTAGGTTTAAGACGCAATAAGGGAAAGACGTTTGATGCCATCCAGGAGTGAAGGGAATTTGAGAGGGATTGAATACACTCAGTTAAGTGCAGCTGGGATGAAGGAGACCCATGGACAAATGCTTGCACATCATCTGCAAGAGAGATGATCAAAAGCTCTAGAGAGTGGGAAAAGAGAGGGAATGTCAGCCTTATATATAGAATGAAGAGCGAGGATACAGGGCAGAGGCCTCGGGAAAACCCAATTTAATGTGGATCCATTTAGTTATGGAATCACCCGAGATAATCATGTGGGTTCGGTCAGACTGATATTATTGAAACCAACAAAGGCTCTGCAACTCATTAGAAGTCTCAAGAGGCTGAAGAAGAACATTGTTCTTATTGGCCGTGCTGGAGTCGGGAGCACCTCTGAGTATTTCCCTTGCTATATAAATCTCCTGAATGAATGAATGAATATTGTGGTCAACCATATCAAAAGCTGCGGAGACATCATAAAGAGCAAGGAGGGTGAGTTCAGACCTGTCAACAGCAGAATAGATTTAAGAGAGCAGAGAGAACAGCAGTCTCCGTTGAGTGATGGGCCCTAAAGCCTGACTGATTTGGGGAAGAGACCAGATTGTTCAAAACAGGGAAGGAGCTGGAGGGAAACAAGAGTCTTGGATAAGAATGATAGATTAGAGATATGTCTGTAGTTTTGGCAGAGATTAGTATCAAGGTTAGGCTCTTTGAGTGAAGGAGAGATAAGAGAACGTTTCTGAGAGGGAGGGATACAGCCTTCAGCGAGTGACCTATTACAGAGATAGACCAAAATTGGAACGTTTAGCCTAGTGCCTTAGTTAGTACTATACGGTAGCTTCAGTCAGATTATAGCCATGGAGAACACGTATGTGATGCACCACGGAGAAGAAAAGAAGAAGGATAAAAGAAGAAGGAGGAGAAGAGGAGGAAGAGGAGGAAGAAGAAGGAGAAGAGGAAGACGAAGCATAGGTTACTATATTCTGCTTAAAATATTTCAAACATTTCAATTGGGCCTCTATTCAGTAGTCATATACTTCAAGAGAGAGATAAAAGAAGAGAGACAAGAGACAGAGACAGAGACAGACAGAGATAGAGAGCCTATCCTGTACTTTTATTACTGCCATAAAACTAAATGTGGGCTTCTTTCATAATTTCAAAGAATCTGTCAATACAATAATTATTGTTAGTTGACGATGAATAGAACCGCAGAGGGCAAGCGCGATATATATCAAACATATAAAAAATAAAAAAAATAAAAAACTTTTATTTAAAATTAAAAATCTAATGTAAATAAATCTAGTAGGCTAGTGTTGTTGGGTGGGAGTGGGCGAAACTGATGTCAACTCGGGAGATCCCTTTTTGCGGGGAGTGTGATGCTGTCCTGCAGGAATGGGGGGGGGACGGGGAGAAAGCCTGCGGGGATGGGGACAAAACTTGCGGGGATGGGGCGGGGATGGGGAAGACTTCACCTTTTGCGGGGCGGGGATGGGGACAAGATTGTCTCCCCGCGTCACTCTACTAATAATGTGTTGTCGATTCTGCCGTGGGCGTTATCTATACGCCCACGAATGCATAGATTTCGCAATGTAATTATTGTGGTCGACAAGCCATCACATTTCATCGGGCAACGGTTTTCATGAGTTCAGGTCGCACGTTGGGTAACCTTTTTCGCTACCAATTGTGAGAATTAAAATGCTTGAAAGTTTGATGAACAGAGGCATTTTCAGTTATAATATTTGCTGTGTATATCCCAATATCCGTTGATTATAATATTTGCACCAATTGTGATCGGTGTAATCGTGTTATAACATGTAATGCTGTTCGCTTATCAGCAGAAAATGAACGATACTATCTAAGTTACGTTCTGTCTGTCTTACTTAGGGCCTACTTGATTTCTTACTTGCTCACTTTAAGTCTCGTCAGTGCGATAATTCTAAATGAATAAGCTCTAAAAACATTTTTCTATAATATTGCCTAATTCTAACGGTTGATACAGATGACGGATTGCAATTACTTTTAACTTTTGCGTACGGAGTAAGTTGTTACCACAATGTCACATGCACCTGAAAAATCAAATTTAATCTAGCCATACCATCCCAACAATGTAGTTTTTGTGCGTCACACGTTTTGACTATGCCAGAATCGAGGTGCAGTGTGGGACATGGTTCGGTTGGAGAATTTGAGACGAGTAGTGACTACGGACGGAATAGAGTAAGATAGGGAGGATAGGGTAATGAAGATGAAGAGTTCTCGAAGGTAGTGTAGCTTTGAGAACTGTAGTTCATCACTCCAGCCACCCCTGCTTACCCGATCCTCCCCTATCTCGCTCTCTTCTCTACTGTAGGAAGTTGTAGGCTAGCGATAGACTTTGACGTGGATGCGTTCATGAAATTGCAGCGAGTGGAGGATTTAAGGACGAGAGTGATAATTATGATAATGCTTGTGTGTCCTGGTGACAGTTCGGGCTAGTGAATTTGGATAAGTTGTTGACGCTTAATTTGGGTGGAGACCGAATTGAGCGAAAGGAAATTACAGTAATCATGCTTGGAGTGAACGATAGAGGTAGGAATAAATGAATGAATCAGAATAATAAAGTTTTCAGGAAAGAAGTCTGGTCTTGATCGTGGTCTTGTGTAGTCAGGTCGGGGCAATACCAATGAGTTAATTTTCTGCAAGAGGCGCTATATAAATGTACACTTAGATTACGATATCGTTAGCTAATATATATTCGTTTAAGTGATAGGCCTATCTAAAAGCAATGTGAAATTATGGTCTCGGTTTTAAACTCCAAATGTAAGCTGATAGTGGTTGAGACATATTTTATGGACTATGCGTGATTTATAATTATTTGCGTTGCGATTAGAAATACAGCATAACAACTGATATGCAGAGGTAATTAGCAAAAGTGCTTTTTTTTCAGCCGGAACGGTCCGGAACGGCGTTCCGGGACCTTTTTTCAGCTATTAAAAATAATTTAGTAAATTAAAATTTTTAATAAAAAATTATTTAAATTTACTTAGATACTTCAATTTAATTTCAGTGCTTTCAGTTTTTATTGATATTGATTTATATGAAATAGAAATATTAGCATAAAATATGCCCTTATAATTGTTCTGAATTTTTTTAGTTCCGGAACCTTTTTTCCCAGAAAAAAAGCACTGATTAGCAATAAGGGTAAACATTTCCTTCCATACGCGTAGGCCTATCTTTCTGAGGCATGTATGCATTCACACGTTGATCTGACAGTTTATATCCGTGTTTTGTCCCACACAAGCTGAATTCAATCAGATGGTAAAAGACCAGACGGCCTAACACTGATTCCGTGGCGCTCGAGTCGGTGCTTGACCTGGGACGTCACAGTTGCTGACACAGATTAAGTTCTCTGTGAAGAGTGCCAGGCTTGTGAATACCAGTGTTGTTTGGTGCATCCAGCCCCGCCATCGATGTGGCGAGGTTGATGCTCTGTCAGCCGATTGGAGAAGAATGCTATCAGGTCTTCGGGTACCAATAACTTTGGAATTTGTTGCTGTTTAGTTTGGACCAGCGTTCACAATACCTCTTGAAAAACAGAACTATTACTCAATGATCCTGATCACAACAGTAAAGGACTTAAAGCAATGTAACGTTATACTTAAGTCCAGAGCTTGCAACTCTTGTGCTGTTCTCAGAGCTTTTAACAACTGACGAGAAAACAAAACTGTTACTCCACACGACCTTCAAGCAAAGATCACACGTAGTCAAGTCTTTTTCGAAAGCTTTAGCAGATCTACAAATTTCTGACACTTTCCTCTAGACTACCGGCATTGACGACAGCTTTCTCGAGAGTCCTGTGGATAGTTGGTCATCTGTGAAATCGTACAAGGAGCCTGTTTTAATGCTTAACAACTTAACGTGCGTCATTGATTATGCAGAGTGAGGTGCTGCTTTAATGCAGAGATTTAATGCAACAACTGCAAATGAAGACTGAAAGTTCCTATTGCAAGTTGTTTAAAAGCATCGTAAGGTGTTCCAGAAGTGCAACAAAGACTCACTTCATCAGATTAAGAGAACTACCGATTGGATTGAGTTTGTGAATATTTTCCTGATCAGTGTAATAGTAGGTAATGGTAAATAATTACTCCAGACTCTAATATAACGTGAAATTTAATAGATGCCGTTTTTGTCAATTTTCTATATTACTTTACTGCTTACATCAGTCTGAGGATAACAGAATATTATATTTTTATGAACTACATAGAGTAGTACATATCATATTTTGTACAAAAGCGATAAAATATATTATGCCGAGTGAATTATAACAGACTTGCTATATCCTAAATTGAAACATGTGCAAATGACGGGTATTTTATGCTAAAAATGGGGGGGACTCCTAAATATTAGCTGAAAAAACTGAAAATTTCCCCAAACTTTATCATCTACCAAAGAAACCTTTTGCTGGTGAGTCCCAAGAATTTCCAAAAAACTTTTTTGGGTTACACCCTAATGATTACAAATCAGTATGAACGGATGATCACAGTTATTACAGAAGTCGAATTTAACTGTATACGACAGCCATGCAAGGCGCCCATCACGTCCTACATCTCATTTTACTAAAGCGCCATCTCGCGAATGATAGGCTGAGTGGACCTTTGGAGGGTCGCGGGAAGCGATCCCGCTACCTATTGCTCTTCACGCCACTGATGCCACCACTACACTATGGACCCCCATGTATGCATCACAAATCTTACCCAGAGTTGCTAACTTCAAAGTGAATAAGTGAGAAATGCAAGATCTGGATAACTTATTTGTAGTCAATGTCGTCGGTACACGCATAAAGCCGTGGTTCATGTCGTTCTTGCCAGCAACAGCGCCAGCGCCATCCAGTGCTTTGTGCCTGTTGAAACAGCTGGTGGCAGATGAATCGGCAGCAGTGAAGGGTGCACTGATGAAGTTATATGGGCAGCTATGGATTCTCATTGAGGAGCTGGTGGCATTTGCCTTCCTTGATCGAGTCGCTGACACATCAGAGAAAAGGGCTATGATAGAAGCACTCAGTCACGCCAGAGAAATGTAACCCACAAGATAATTAAATTAAACCCGTCTCAGATCTATAGTGAAACTGTTGGGGTAGTACCCACGGGTGCAACGTAATATTTTCTTGCAATTTTATTAACCTTCGCTGGAGTCAGAATTATGTCTATTATTATTAAATTCACTTGTATATTCAAAAAACCTCCTCTTAGTTCCCTCAAGCTAGTTCCCCGTTAATGATGTATACCAGATGTTCTCGTGTAGAGGACCCAGATAGCCATGTTATAGATTCATACAAAAAACTTTGGGACCTTGTAACAGGGACCATATGACAACTAACTTGCACAATCAGTTAATTTTAGATTCATTCCTTGGAATTAACCCCAACAAATCCTGACTGCATGCAGACAAAGGATACCTTCTGAATCTGCGTATTACCAAAGATGAAGAACAGGCACACTGTATACTATACGTAACATGATACATTTTACATTAATTCGATTAACGTGATGTTATTTGCATTGAGTACAAAATACACTAATTGGAGAAAATTATAAACTGATTGAGAATACCGTTAACTTTATAGTAAACAAACTTAGTGGATTTTGGCAAGAATTGTTATTTTTAAGGGAAATCTATATTGGGCTGTTGGAAAGTAGAAATTTCAAAAGTCCAACATTTTTGACCAACCTAAAATACATAGGCCTACATGCATAATTTATACATTCACACACACATAATCATCTGAATCAGGAAATGCTTCCAGCGCAGTATCAAATCTCGTTTAGTAGAAACTTTGAGACAAAAATAAGTCCGTACATAGGCCTATTCGCAGAAGGCCCTGGCAAAACTTGTCCGGCCAATTAGTTTAGTTTATCACCATTTTGATTTGCAGTCATATTTTCTGGAAGTAAATATACTGATGATGGGTAATTTAATCCTTCAGCATCTGTTTTTACTTCCTCATATTAAAACGTTCAACTTGTTCTGTTCAACAACAGCAGTCTATGAATAATCGCTAGATTCAGATGACATATATTTGACAAACTACAGGCAGACACCAAAACTTCAGTTTGCAATCATCGCTGAACACCATGAGCGTCAAACTCGTACTCTTGATGAACCTTGCAATTGCTGTCAATTGCCAGTCGACCATTTCGAACAGAAATGATGCTACACATGAGCATGAACTGTTTGAAAATATGAAGTCCGATATGTGGTCTATTCGTCAATTGTTGATGAGCATACAGCAAACTGCAGTTAGCATCGAAAAGCAGGCAATGCAGGCGATGAAATCGGAAATTGAAGAAATTCGCCAAACCATGCTCAAACAGCATGGCAACGAAACACAGTCTATGCAGGAAATGAATTCTAAAATTGAAGAAATTCGACAAATCGTGATTCAGCAACAATATTGGTCTAGAAATGAGCAAAGAAAGACAGGTATGATCCGATGCTATTAATTGATTTATACTTCTCACATCAGGCAATATTGAGCTTGTTAGTACTTAGATATAGCGACACTGCACCTTGCAAATACACTGTATCCCGGAAAAAAGGGACCCCTTACTGCTTATATGAAAATAACTAGTAAATATTCATCGCTTTCTAAAATTTCAAAACCGTTTAAACCCTGACATAATTGGCTAATAGTGCTTAAAATAAAAAGTTCCTGTCATTCAATAATGACGGCATACTGACGTCAATTGCATCAACATACAAATGTTAAGTATGACACAAATGGTTATCTTAAAAAATTTCATTATTATTTTAAAGCGTTATTTATCAATTATAACTTTTAGTTCGATTTTGTTTTTATATTGGTATAATATTAGACCCTAAGGTGTGTTGAAAGTGTCCACATTCGGCCTCAAAACAAGCTTCAGGACGCGCTCGTCTTTGGACACTGACAGCTCATCGATAACAGGCTGATCAAATTCCTTACAGGCATTAACGATTCGCTCACGTCATTATGACGTCATTATTGGATGAAAGGAACTTTTATATTTTGACCAGTATTAGGCAATTACCTCAGGATTAAAATGGTTTTGGAATTTTAAAAATCGATGGATATTTACTAGTTATTTTCGTATGACCAATAAGGGGTCACTTTTTCCCGGACACGGGACACAGTGTATATTGGTAAAACGTTTCATCACCGATCATCCGGTTGTGAATTCGAATCCGAATACTAATTAAAATATAAGTTGTTTTTGCGCACTTGTCTGAGTTGCCTCTCACAAAGTAGCGTAATTTGGTACCCGCGAAAGGTTGGAACTTGGAAGTAATGGCAAGTTCTGCGAAGCACAGGTCCCGCGTCCAGGATCCTGGAATTCGTCCATTGTCCTCTCAAGGGTCAAGTGAAGGAAACAAGCTCATCCCCTTCGTTCCACGTGGAATATGGAAGCTTTCCTTTTTGTTTAGTGCTTAGAAAGGTGATGTCCTTAGAAGAGACCTGAGCATGCCGTCTGCAAAGCCCTTTCATTGGTTGGTTAATTAGTAGTAACTCCATTCCCTGAAACATCGTTTGCAAAACACCAGCTTTCACCGATCTGTGTATAGTCTGAAAATGGGAACTTGCTGCTAAGAAAAAAGTCATGCATCTACTGCGCATCTATATGCAGATGGTAAGATGCCAAGAATAAAGTGTTAAATTAAAAGAAAAGACGGATACGGAACGGCAAACAGAAAGTTAGATTAGAGCCCAGGTCCTTCTGGTGAACTTCTGTGATCTAGTAAAAAAACCGTATTCTCCGCATTACAGGCCGAGAACTCTACCAATCGGCAACCGTATCGAAGTAATCAGATCAATATGCTAAAAGGATAGTGTATCAGATGATTATGTAACAGCAAGAATATACCGTCCAAATTCTTCGAATCACATAAATTCTTTAAACGTCTGGAATATCTTATTATGGTGCATATTGCATGTGTCCTATGCAGAGTGTCCTGTTGGATTCAATTACTTACCAGAAGCAGGTAGCTGTTTCATGTTCGTTTTCGAAGGAATGACCTGGGATAATGCTATTGAAAGATGCCGAGGAATTATGCCAGGAGTGCATATGGCTGCGATTACAAGCCAAGAAGAAAACGATGCCATTGTCAGCTATCTTCAGTCGCAGTTCAGCAGTAAGTATTAAAGAGTAGCAATTTAAATGAAAAGCTCAATAATATAATTATGTGTATTACGTTGAATCATTGGTTGTGTATGGATCTAAGGCGAAAATATTTTGACCAGAACGACCACAGGAAGTTGCTAAGAATATTAAGTGAATTAAAGTCAGAACTTTGTTATCACCACAAAGAATGTTTGATATATGATTCT
>JACEVL010000136.1:2262642-2415142 GCA_020284085.1 Aporrectodea caliginosa | reverse complement strand
ATAATAAATAACCATAAAGCTTTATTAACAATTAAAAGTAAGAAATTAAGAAACTCTGGTGAAATTAGGCCTACATTACTTTTATATTCATGTCTAATTTGTCTATAACATTATGATAAAGAACTGTGGTTTTCAAACTGTGACTGTACAATACATGTATTTCTTTAATAATATTTGATCGCAATGAATGATAAATGTTTGAAAATTCAAAGTAGAATAGAAATAAATTATGCATGATATTTTCTGCAAAGCATTGTATAACTTGCCTGCAAATATCATAGGCATTATAGCTGAGTTACATTATGATGTCAAACAATGAATATTAGTGACATTGTAAAATACTGCTTAAACACCTTTAAATGGTGTCATTCGAACTCTATCAAATCTTTGTTTTTCAGTTGTATTGTACATAATTTTGAATTGTCGTCAACGGCCTTTGATGTCATATGATAACGTTAAACTTTGGAATAAAAAAGGTAGGTAGTAAGATAGTAAGTAACTAACTGGTGATCTGATGTCGACTAATTGCTAGACTGTTAGTCTTTAAGTTGGACCTTGTAAGCAGGTTTTGCCTCTGTCCTGCTGCTGATATATTAAGTGAAGAAAGTCAATAGCTGTCGATAGCTTAGCGACTGGTTGCGACTTGAGGGCTTAGCGGTTGGTGGCGGCGGCGGCGGATGGCAGCGGCGCCGGGGACTACGAGGGGCTGTGAACAGTGGCTAGCGACTTTGACAGAGATAGAGCGGAAAGACAAGAAAGACTGTAACCAATGTTGGAAAGGTTTCAGAGGCGCCTGTCCAAAATGACAGGCGAAGGAAAAGCACGTCGTGATCGATGGTGTCGTAAGCGGCAGAGATGTCGAAAAGACAGACACATTTGTTAAATGATCTACAGCAGAGACCAGTTTATTGTACAGAAAGACAAGCAGAGTTTTTGTGGGGTGGTGTTTCGTGAAACCAGTTTTTTGTGGAGATGGAGATTGAGTTACAAGAAAGGTAGTATTTACTTAGCCTACATTAATTATCAGTGAAAAATTCTAAAATATTTCAGCTTTGACAGACATTTTCAAAGTTGCTCAACCAAAACGTTTGAAGCGGAGGAAAGAGTGCAATTCTTTTTCACATTTGCGTTCGAAGTTCTAGTCACGAAGCTTCACATGCAGCTGAAAGTAAAAGTTATCAAGCTATGTCCGAATAATATAGTATCAGCACTTTAGACGATACAACTTTACGCTCCAGAACCACTCTTCTGAACACCAACAAGGGAAGTCCTCCTTGATCGAGGTCTTGTGTTGTCAGGTTGTGATGAATTCGATTGAGTTTTCTGGCGAAGGTGCTATATAAATGTGCATATGTTTAACTGAAATATAAATTCAGCTAATTTAAGACATTGAACACGGATGTAAACTGGCAGATCAACGAGTGACTGTTATATGCCTCAGAAAAACACGTGCTTGGAAAAGCCTCAATGTTAATTACTGCTTTTTGAGAGTTTTTATGCGTACTATGCGGTATTTCCAAGGGTGCTGTCATTAGATCGGGTTACATTTGGAGCTTGACTTCCTGACCATAATTTCGCTTCGCTACTTCCCTCATGCATACATATAGGGCCTACACGTGCATAAGCACTTTATACACGTACGCAGTAGGGCTACTGCGTAACGAGCGCAGGGATTGGCATCTCGGTTGGCTAATAAGGGCATTTGTACCGAGCTGTATCAACAATCGAGTCGCACCCTGTTAGATCTGTTCCGATCAGACTTTAAATTCATACTACATGTAGATTCCACGAGTTTCATCACAAAAGTATGATTTTGAATGTGCACCCATTTTGATCGGGAGCTATTACAAAGTGTATAGCCATTTGTTCAATACAAGTGAAACTCTTGTTACATTGGCTAAGATTCCACGAGGCGCAGTTGTCAATGAACTCAACCAGAGCTTTGGCAGGCTTGCAAAGACAGCGACAGGTAGCCCTAATCTTCAGAATGAGATTGATTTGACAAGGGTACGAGTGATATGGAAAGAAGTACCTGCCAATATTTTGTTTAACAGTAATCTGAGGCAGCTGATGAACACAGGTTCTGCTAAAAACAAGTTCGGTGTTCGACGAGCTTGAGACAATGTCACGCTGGACTGAATGCAACTATGTGTATGAGGATGTAATTTATAATTGCTAGTAAATAACTTGACATTTATATTAAGCGAGCATTGACACTCCAATTTGAGAATACTGCTGAACAAGATGGACGTCAAACTTGTACTTTTGATGAACTGTGTAGCCCTTGTCTGTTGCCAAAACACCATCTCAATCAGAAATGAAGCTGAATGGCGGAACGAGTACTTCGAAGATATAAGGTATCAGGTAGAATCCATTCGTCAGCTCCTTACGACTCAGCAGAAAGCTGCTGTTTGCAACGACAGGCAGGCGATGCAGGAGATGAAGTCGGAAATTGAAGATATTCGCAAGATTGTTCTGAACGATAGTCAGGCTATGCAGGAGGTTAGGTTGGAAATTGAAGAAATTCGACAAATCGTGATTCAACAGCAATATCGGTCTAGATATCAGCAAAGAAAGACAGGTATGATACTATGCGATTAATTAATTAATCGAGCGCCTCTGAGTAGTTTTCTCGAAGGGGCTTTATATAATAGATGTTGGATATGAATGAATGATGGATTCATAGTCCAGTAGTCCTCATATCATGCTATAATGCTATAGCTTTGTTAGTACTTAGATAATTAAACTGCACTTTGCCTCTAGGTAACACCTTTCGTCACCGATCATCCGGTTGCGAGTTCGACTCCGTGTAACGATCCTGGGCATTGGGCGAGTTGTTTTCGCACACTTGCCTCTGTCACAAAGCATCATAATTTCGTCATTGCACACAAGTTCGTCGATGCACAGGCCCCGTGTCCATGCTCCTAGGATTCGCCCACTGTCGATTCAAGGCCGAGTGAAGGAAACGAACTCCTCCCTAGGTTCCATGTTGGATATGGAAGCTTTTTCTGTTTGTGTTTAGTGCTTACATGTAGAAAATTGTAGATAGGTGATCGGCCATAGAACAGACACATGTGCCACAAGCTACTTGCATTGACAAATTAGTAGCAACTGGAGTCATGAGATTAAAACATCTGCCATACTGTTGGATTGCGTTCAACGTGTTCCTGATATCTCCGAATGCAACTCAAACCAAGGGATCGCACTCTTGAGTAGTTTCAATAAAGACTTGTAAAACACTTGAATTACTTTTGCACTTATTGTCTACAATAGGATCTAAAACTAGGTCATGACTAATATGCGCCACGAGAAAAGGTAGGCAATATTCAGAGACAGATAGATCAGAGAGACAGAGACAGAGAGACAGAGACAGAAACAGAGGGACACAGAGACATAGAGAGAGACAGGGAGAGACAGAGAGAGACAAAGACAGAGACACAGACACAGAGAGACAGAGAGAGAGAGAGAGAGAGAGAGAGAGAGAGAGAGAGAAAGAGAGTCCACAGCCCTTAATCATCTGATGGGATAAGGTAAAAACGATTACGGATTTGATCGAATATAAGGCAATGTGCACAACATTTTGCAACAACCAGCTCCAAGTGAATAAAGGATTTCGTATAAACTGGCATGCAGCAGCAAAATAGGCTTGCACGTTTTCAGTTATATCAATTCTTTATACTAATCAAATCTCTAATTCTGCTGCATTTTGTCTGTGCGCTATCCAGAGTGTCCATTTGGATTCGATTACCTACCAGAAGCGGATAGCTGCTTCACACTTATTCTTGAAAGAATGACATGGGATAGTGCTACCGAAAGATGCCGTAGAATTATGCCAGGAGTGTATTTGGCCGCGATTACAAGCCAAGAAGAAAACAATGCCATAACCGGATATCTCCAGTCGCAGTTCAGCAGTAAGTATAAAAACGCTAATATGCACAGTAGGGTGGAGTGAAAAAGCGAAAATTAGAAATTCAAAAGTAATAGCAACCAAAAGTTGCCTTATGGTATGGGCTCAAAAAATTTCGAAAAAGTTTTTAAAAATTTTAATGTCTTGATGCTCCCCCCAGAGGGCCAAAGTTACGAAAAATAGCGTTTTTTCGAGAAAATCGCAGGTTTTCTTTAAAAATATTCTAATTGAAAACTAATTAACTGTCATTCAATATACCGTTGGAAAGAGCTCTTAAAACTGAATGAAATGATGTATTAATTTTCAGAATATTCCCATATTTATAGAAGTTATTAACTTTTTACCATTTCCCATGTTTCGCAACATGTCGCTTAGTCTGAAAACGGTTAAACACTACTAACGTTTTTTACCCTTCGAGATATTTCAACCGATAGTATGTCATTCGATTCAGCCCTGGACCGCCGTTCCAACGGTACATTGTGATGCGGGATTATTTAACAGGACACATTTGTTTTAAATTTTTTACAGTTTTAGTATAGTTTTGTTTGCAATCTTTCATTGAGTTCTGTTGTCATTTAAGCTGTATGAACACTTTGTCCGATGAATTGAGCGCTAGGAACATTCCATTTTGTTCATGAATAATCGCGAAATGTCGAAGCATAAAAGCTACAATGCCTACTCGGTGTAAAACATAGTTTTCGATGTTCGAACACAGACAGGAACTACGGCAGACTGTTCTACCCCATATGAGAAATGTATCTCTCTTCAACTGGGCCACTATAGATTGGTCTTCACTCTCTAATGCCTTCTCTTCAGCCTGGATTTAGGAAATTCCACTCGACGGAATCTCTTATGGTGAGTTTTCTATCAGATATATTTCATTATGTGGTCCGTAGCCACATCATTCTACTCTCCCTCTATAACATCAGTTCCAATTTTGACACTATTGATCACACCATCCTCTAAGACCTGCTGTCTAGGTCGTTTGGGATTGTTAACTCTGCTAGTCTGCTCTTCTTTGGTTCCATTCATGCCTTACCTTCATGGCCCTGCCGTCACAGCCGCAGCTCTGGTTGAACGTATTCTAGAGGCTTCAGCTGTTCTTGATTGATGGTTGTCCGTTAACCTTTTTTCTAAACCAAGACAAGACCCAGTATACATTTGGCTCGGTAACCATGCCCAGCTTGCCGGGATTGACTCTGAGTCCCTTCGCCTACGTTTCCCAATGCGCACTTTTCTTCATCTTTGCATGCTCTTTGATTCATTCTGGATTTCTGTCCTCTCTCTGTCTGATCATATCAATGTTGTCTCCCGCTCATGTTTCTACTTAAGCACCACTTAAAATCAGAGGCGCTCCCGACCCAGGCAGTATATTCACTGACAAAAAGATAGGTTTCATGTGCTTGTGTAACTGGTCAGAGGAAAGAGAAAGGAAGTCAATCATAAGGGACTGAGGCAGTCGGTTTCAGCTGGAGGACCAATAAAAGCGAAATTCCTATATAGACCTATGGCTCACATATAGGTCCGCATTCCAGGGACAGCTAGCCAAATGGCTACAGGCCGAAGACCGAGGGGACCAAAGGCTATGGAAAGAATAAACTAAAGTACACTAGGCCTTGAAATAGTGATAGAGAGAGAACAGGATCGACAATGAATTAAAGAACCCGTGTCATTAGCATTTTGGTGGAAAAGGACACCGAGTGGACCAAGAACCCTAGCTAGATCCGAGTATACAAGATGAACAGAAGGGGAACAAGGACAGGGCCCTGAGGTAAGCCATAAGACAAATGGACACAGGGAGAGCGGGTAGGACCGAAAACTACAGAAACAGAGCGATCCGTTAGGAATGAATAGAATCAAAGAATAGCAGAGTCAAAAATCCCAAACGACCTAGACAGCAGGTCTAAGAGGATGGTGTGATCAACATTGTCAAAAGCGGTACTGATGTCAAAGAGGAAGAGTAGAGTGACATGGCCACAGTCAACACCATGAAATATATCTGCATAAAAGATTTCCTAAATTGAGACGGAAAAGAAGGCATTAGAGAGTGAAGATCGGGGTAGTTGAACAGAGATACATTTCTCAAACGTGGGTAGAATAGTCTGCCCTACTTCCTGTCTGTCTTGGAACATCGAAAACTATGTTTTAGAACGCGTAGGCATTGTAGCTTTTATGCTTCGACATTTCGCAATTATTCATGAACAAAATGGAATGTTCCTAGCGCTCAATTCATCGGACAAAGTGTTCATACAGCTTAAATGAGCACAGAATCAAAGAAATATTGCAAACAAAACTGTACCAAAACTGTAAAAAATTTAAAACAAATGTGTCCTGTTAAATAATCCCGCATCACAATGTACCGTTGGAACGGCGGTCCAGGGATGAATCGAATGACATACTATCGGTTGAAATATCTCGAAGGGTAAAAAGTTATTAGTGTTTAACCGTTTTCAGACTAAACGACATGTCGCGAAACATGGGAAATGGTAAAAAGTTAATAATTTCTATAAATACGGGAATATTCTGGAAATTAATACATCATTTCATTCAGTTTTAAGAGCTCTTTCCAACGGTGTATTGAATGACAGTTAATTAGTTTTCAATTAGAATATTTTAAAAGAAAACCTGCGATTTTCTCGAAAAACGCTATTTTTCGTAACTTTGGCCCTCTTGGGAGCATCAAGACATTAAAAATTTTAAAAACTTTTTCGACATTTTTTGAGCCCATACCATAAGGCAACTTTTGGTTGCTATTACTTTTTGAATTTCTCATTTTCGCTTTTTTCACTCCACCCTAATGCACAGTTAACATTTAAAAATTAGCAATACAATACGTAGGCTATATTTCGCTGAATTATTTACTGCATTAGGGCGTAGTCGCGTAGATTGAAAATCCTTGTTCAGAAACCACTAAACTAAAATTAATGTCAGAACAATGTAGCCATCGCTTGGGAAGTTTTATACCCGATGCACGTCGTATATTCTACTTGATCACGGTATTTAGTGAGTCCAACCAAAAACATAAAAATGCAGATGTAGAGACTAAAAGAGGAGGCCTCGTTATACATGGGCACTCACGGTGACCCAATTGGAAGGGAAGAACAGAGAAAGACGCGACGGTATAAGTCTTACAAGTAATGGCGGAAAAATGTGTGCGAAAGACGGAGAGAATTTAGCGAACAATAATAGAAGCGTAAACATTTAAATTGATTTAAATTGATTTCATTAGCCTATGATTGTTCTAGAAAATAATATCGGACCTGCTCAGCTACGCAGTGGTGATGGATGGGGGTATTCGGCGTGGACTTATGGACAGAGGAGAAATCCCGGTCAATGTAACGATATTTTCGTCTGGAAAACACTGAAGGGAATCGAAATACCGTTCAACTATACCAACTGGATTGCGGGTGAACCAAGCTGCTATCAAAACGAGTCTTGTGTTCATATTGCGCCAAGTAAAAACCACCACTGGAACGATTATGAATGCAACAACCTTAACTTTCCCCTTTGCGAAATATAAGTGGTAATTAAGCGACTAAAGAATCTTCATGCCAAAAGAATCTAGTGAACACGTAGTTAGGTGTTTTATGCAAATATATAATTATGCTGCTTTAGTTTTACATAGTGTAATCATTAACTCTTATTACTGTTTTCATCTTTCTCGCAAATGATTATTATCCTAATGTAACTTGGACGACGATGGGCAAAAGTACAATGACGCTAAATTGCATCTTTTTGTTAGCTCTTAGTAGATCATGCATATCTACCATGAAAGTTGCGATTAACCAGAATTAACATGAAATGAAAAATATAGTAAATATATGTATATGGCGTGTTAATAATCTACTAGATATTAGTTAACTTGTAAGAAGTGAAAACCCATGTAGAATTGTAGATAAATGATGTAGTTTAATTCGACAAAAAAATAACTGAAAATATTGAATGTTTAATGTTCTTTTTTTTTGCTTTTCTTTTTTGTTCTTAGTCTACCTGATCGTGTATGACACATACATATACACAACACATACATACATGAATACATACGTAATACATACATACAGTCATAGATACATACATGCAGAGCGCAGTGTCCCATGAGACGCGAGAAACGAGACTCAAGTGGTCCATAAATCATCGTTTAAGATTCATCCAGAAACCGTCTTTCCTCTTTCTTTTAGGAAATAAGGCGCCGCATAAATGCAGCTCTGACGACGACCTACAGCGCCACCCAACGACGACGACGACGACAGTTCTACGACGCAGACGGAATATAATCGCATCAAATGAAAAAATATATTTTCATTCCCACGACAACCAGCAACGGTTGTAAAGAACGACAACGCCTTTGAGAAGAAGAAACAATATCACCAGAACCACCACCCATTCCTTCATCCATCCACCACCATTAACACCACCACCACCATTAACACTACCACCACCATTAACACCACCATTAACACTACCACCCACCATTAACACCACCATTAACACCAAGCACCACCACCACCACCACCACCACCACCACACCACCACCACCACCACACCACCATCACCACTACACCACCACCATTAACACCACCATTAACACTACCACCACCATTAACACCACCCATGCCACCATCACTCACCACCACCACCACCACCACCACCACCACCACCACCAACACCACCTCCACCATTAACACCACCACCACCACCAATAACACCACCACCACCATTAACACCACTCATTAACCCCACTACCATCAATAACTTGTATTACCCCTTCATCCACCCACCCCTTCATCCAGCCAGCTATAGCCAGTCAAGGAACCAGCCAAGGAGCGAGGCCATCCAGTTACATTGGTATTCCTTCGTCTTGTCGTGTGTCGTCGTTTCGTCGCCTGAATCTATCGAGCAACGAACGCAAGAGAAACGGAATTTATTGTCGTCGTTGTCATCGACGTCGGTCGGATCCCTCGATACCACGGTCCCACTCACCCCCTCTTTCCCCATCGCCGAATGACGTTGGAAACAGGGGTGAGGGAGGCAGCGAAGGAGGGAGGAATGAAGGTAGAAAGATGGGAGGGAAGGAGAGAGAAAGACAGGGAAGGAGCGAGAGATGGAAGGAGGAAGAAGTGTAGGAAGGAGGGAAAGATGGAAGGAATGAAAGTGGAAATAAGAAAGGAAAGGAAAGATGGGAGGAGTGAAGAAGAGAGTGGAGCCTGAGGAAAATTCAGTGAAGGAAAGAGAATGTACGAACGTGAATGAAGGAGGATCAGAGGAAGCCAGAGAAGGATGGACGGAGGATATATGGAAAGCGGGAAGGATGGAGAATTAGAGGAAGAGATGAAAGGAGGCAGGGAAAGAAGGAAGGAAGGAGGCAGGGAAAGAAGGATAGCGAGCAGGGAAGGGAGATTATGAGAGAAGAGAGGCAGATAGGGGAGCCACTAATGCAGGGTGTAAACGAGGGAACGAGGGTAGGTGCTAGAGAGAGAGAGGGAGGGAGCGATGGACGGAAGAAAGGAGGGAGGGTGTGGTAGGGCAGAGGACAAAACGGGTCGACATCAATCATCGGACAATGACGATGGAAGAAGGTCAAAGACAGCGCTAGTTCATCCCGCTATACATCCAGTTCAGACAGGCAGGCAGGCAGGCAGGCAGCAGGCAGACAGGCAGGCAGGCAGGCAGGCAGGCAGTTCCGGGAGGCAGGAAGAAGACAGATAGTTCCGGCAAGCAAGCAGGAGGGCACGCAGACAGTTCCGCTAGGCAAGCAGACAGTCACACAGACAGTTCCGATAGGCAAGCAGACAGTCACACAGACAGTTCCGATAGGCAAGCAGACAGTCACACAGACAGTTCCGATAGGCAAGCAGACAGTCACACAGACCCGATAGCGGCGATAGGCAAGCAGACAGACACAGACCCGATAGGCAAGCAGACAGACACAGACCCGATAGGCAGTTCCGACAGGCAAGCAGACAGAAAGACAGAAAGTTCCGACAGGCATGCAGACGGGCCGGCAAGCAGACAGGCAGACTACAAGCAGACAGCCTGCATGCTGACAGTCCAGACAGTCTGAGTCAGGCGTCTATGAAACGAGATGCAGAGAAGTGAGAAAGGTGAGGGTCAACGGAGGTCAACGGAGGTCAACCTATCCATCTGCTTTCGTTTACATAGCAACCGTCACATGTGTCTGAACATTTTTATAGCGCCTTTCGCGGAACCCTTTCCTCGCGACCTCCTGCTTATAAAACGCCGCCCGACTATTCCACCAGGATTCCCGCATCCGTCAATATTCCACCTGGAATGATATTTATGTCAGTTCCACATTTATTAAGCGCCACTATTTCTATTGACAAAGCATCAAATGATGGCGCTGAGCAATTGTGAGTGAAGGACTTGTTCAGGCTCAGCGTCCCTTTACAGGAAAAGAGGCTTGACCCCGCACCCTTCATGCTGCAAGACAAGTGTTCAAACCAATCGGCTATGCATTCCCTCCATGCAGAACTGTCTCTTCGTTATTCCACCCTGAAATTTCGTCATGGAGATGGATGCCTCCGTTCACTTGTCTCCTTTTCAGTACTTCTTCCTTTCCAGTACTTCTTCCTTTCCAGTACTTCTTCCTTTCCAGTACTTCTTTTCCAGTACTTCTACCTTCCCAGTATACTTCTTCCTTTCCACTACTTCTTCCTTTCCAGTACTTCCTCCTTTCCAGTACTTCTTCCTTCCCAGTACTTTCTCCTTTCCAGTACTTCTTCCTTTCCAGTACTTCTTTTCCAGTACTTCTACCTTCCCAGTATACTTCTTCCTTTCCACTACTTCTTCCTTTCCAGTACTTCCTCCTTTCCAGTACTTCTTCCTTCCCAGTACTTTCTCCNATCAGTATTGCTTCGTTCAGTTACGTATTGCTTATCCATTACGGCTAATCAGCAGAAGCCGCTTTCTTATAGTTTCGCTTAAAAACATGCTATATATTCTCAGGAATCAAGCTTCTAATTACTGACAAGATTATTTTCATCAATCCAGCTTCTGTTGAATGGAAACCTATTTTCATCCATGCCTTCCAGGTTGATTTCCAGCTTATTTTACGTGAAAAATTATTTCGATCAATTCAGCTTCTATTTCAACACAGGGAATGTTTTTCATCAATCCACTTCCATTTCGGGGAAGCAGTTTTTCATCAATCCAGCTTCCATTTTAAAGTGACAATATCAAATAACTTAATAGACGAAATGTCGTTCGACGAATTGTCGCTCGACGAAGTGTCGTAGACGAAATGTCGTTCGACGAGTTGTCGTGACACCCAATTTTCCGGCTGATCTAGAAGCGACAAGTGATCCCTTCTCTCCTATATATAAAATTTGAGGATCTTTGCACTTACACTGTCGTATCCTCCATTTGTGGTAGCTCCACTGGCCCCGACCTGACCCACTCTGGCTCCTTTCTAACATGGCCCATGTCTTAGCTGAACCAACTACATATCTATCCAACCTCTCGTTGCAAAACTCCTCTGTCCCTGACCAATGGAGGTCTAGTTGCATTACTCCTATCCCTAAGATCCCTTGCTCTGCCACTAAGGCTGATTATCGACCCATTTCCATCACGCCGGTATTATGCAGATTGTAATGAAAAACTTGTAGTGCGCCAATATAATATTATCTATCCCATCCTCACCAATCACGAACTGGACCGTACATTTGCTGACCACTTCGCCTTCAGGTCATCTGGATCTACTACCTCTGCCGCTCTTATAGCCATTTCTGACTTATTTCTCAGCTCACTTAATTCTGAAACCTATGTCCGTGTCATTTCTCTAGATTTCTCTAGGCCTTTGATACCATCATACACTTATTCCTGGCAGATCAATTGGCCTCTATGCCTATCCCAGCTAATATATTCAACTGGATTATCACCCTCCTGAGCAATCGCAGTCATTGCACCAAGTTCCGTGGCTTGTTATCTTCACTGGCTGACCTCAATGCCAGCATAATTCATGGTTCTGACATGGGTCCTGTAAACTTCCTGGTAGCCATCTACGGCCTAAAACCTCTCTATAGCTTTAATCGTATCTTCAAGCATGCTGAATTGCTGATGACTGCATTATTGTGATCTTGGCTTCTGACATCCCCACTACGGATGCAGAATTAGAGAATATTAGCACCTGGACTCTTAAATGTAATTTCCACCTGAAACACTCAAAATCCTGTGATATTGTATTTACCAAACCAAAGGTGAATCTTATACAGGCCCCTCCAGTCCTGCCGGGCATTTAAAGGGCTGTGCCGTTGAATATACGGGGCGTTGAGATTACCGAAAAGTTCGATTTTTCCCCTTATGTTCAAAGACTTTGCATTCGGGCCAAGCAATCTCTCCATGCCCATCGTATTTTGATCTCACATGGACTTTCGGGGTCAGGCTTCATGATGTGGTCAGGGGTACCACTATAAACCGCATGCTATACTGTTCCCAAGTATGGTGGGGCTTCGCCAGTAAGCAGGAACTTGACTCTTTGAGCGCGCTGGTCCGCAAGTTGGTACGCCTTGGTTTCCTACCCATATCTTTCCCCACCGTTGATAAGCTTTGTAAAAAAAGGATGACATAGACCTCTTAAGAAACAGTCTTAACAAATACTAGCCACACCTCCACGACCTCTGTCAATTGTACTGGTCATGACCTGCGCCCACGCTCACATCAACCGTGTTCTCCTAGATTTGATTCTCTTACCAGGCGTGGCTTCTTGGGTAGGATGTTGTACAGTTAGACATCTATTTTCTAGTTGACTTAATTTTTCTTTTAATTATCGTTTCTTTATACCTAAATTATTTTTTGACTTTGTATGTAAAGCGCTGAGCGTTTGCTTGCGTTTAATAAAGAACATGCTTACTTACTTACTTATATAATTATATATAATTATATGAGTTTGAGTCATGCGATATATCATGTCACATCGCCATCTTCACTTCGCGACGGTTGGCTACATAAATAGACCCTCCTTTTCCACTGTACTCTGTCGTGTACTGCGTTCATTAGGCGATAAGTTAATAGGAATCGAGATACCCTTCACTGTCAACTAAAGAGATTTTCTCCGATTTCTTCATAGCTTCTTTGATCGATTGAACCACTAGCTTCGCCTGCCCATTAAAAGAGGAGTGGGATCCCTCCAATGTCTGTTGGATTGCATTTTGACTGAGAAATGTGTGGAATTTATCCTTGGTGAGGCACGGTCTATTTTATCTGAACAAAACCTGTTCAGGCAAGCCATGAGTGGCAAACGTCTGCATCAAACTCTCAATGATCGCCGTAGAGGTTGCTGTTAACTGAATTTTGTGTATCAGTCCATTTGCAATAAGCATCGACTATTGTGAAGAGCATTTTCCCATAAAAGGGTACTGCATAGTCCAAATGCACTCGTACCCACGGTCCCGAAGAATATTTCCATGGATGCAGTGGAGCCTTTTCCGAAGCGTTCCGATGAATCTGACATGACTGACACTGTCTAGCCCCAGTCTCTCAATCTCTTCGTCTGGGGCAGGCCACCGCACAGTTTCGAACCAAGGCCTTTAATTCACGGATGCATTTCATGCAATTCTTCAAGAATGACTGCGTGGCTCTTGGTTGGCACAATCACTCTTCAATCTCGCATATGAGACACAACATTTCAGATTCTTCAGCAGGTAACAGGACAATAACCCCCGGACAATAACCCTCCGGACAATAACCCCCGGGACAATAACCCCGGACAATTACCCCCAATACTAACAAAGAGTGAAGGAATTACCCAGCAAACACGACCGCACGGGTCCCGTACGGGGTTGACCGGGTTATCCGGTACGGTTATCTGACGGGTTTTGTCAACGGTTTGCGTACGGGACCCTCGCGGTGCACACCGCGTCAGTGGCGCCTTCTAGCGGCATTCGTATTCATACCGGCGATACCGCCATTTTGTGCGCCAATTCGAATGTAGGCACAAGTATTTCAGAGATCGCGCTTTGTTTGTGTGAAAAGTAAGATTGCGTTATATTTATTATACTAATGAACTTATTTGTATATATATATCAACATTCTATGTAAATGTTGTATCTAATTGTGGTCGGGATATCGATAGTCGCCACGTGCGGAGATTCAGTTAAGGTTATGGACTGCATGTTAGGGTTAGGGTGAGCGTGTAGAATGTACGTGCTTCCGATTATTTCCGGCATTGCCTGTGGTTCAGTCAGTGTTTAGGGTGACCCTTGATATGAAATTTTTATGTTTGTTGATGATATCGGCCCTAACAACTTAAGCCCCCGTGTACAATGAATGCTCTTTGCCATCTGCCATGCCAGTCCTTATCAAATTCTTTTTAAACCCCTTATTTGTCATGGATCGTTTGTCTTTATTTGCCTTGGGTTAAACCGTACTTTACGTTGCCAAACTATTTTACATGGCCAATTTAAAATGGAAGCTGGATTGGTGAAAATAATTGTTTGCCTAAATGGTAGTTGTATTGATGACACTAATTCTTTGCTTAAATAAAAGCTGATTTGATGGAAATAATTGTTTCCGTAAATGACAGTTATCATAGCCAAGGTGCTGCTTATTTTCATTCTCAACCTCAAGTACGGTAATACTGATAAAATTGAAATGATTTCAAGGCGTGAACTACGGTTTGTATATTGACTACAATCATTTAAGTTTTGTGTGCTTTGTTGTATTCGCGGATGACGAGATCATTTCTGGCCAATTGTATGTAAAAATATTTATTTACTGGTAAAAAGTAAATTTTTGGCTCAACTGCTGTTGGCTTTGACAGGTGTAATGATTAAGTAAGTTTTGTTTTATTATGTTACAATTGCTGAGTCGTCCGGACAGTCATCCAGGCAATTCGGAACACCGTCTGGTGAAATTTGCCAGGATGCGACACGACAATCTTCAATGCCTCCTGCCGCTTCAAAGATGCCAGTCACTCAAACAACTGGTACATGTTGAATTTTGAAGCAATGGTACCAATTTGATCCTAATCAGCTCTATGAAAAGGTAATCTTTACAGCGGTATTGGGATATTATCACTATTTCCCTTTTATCATCGAATTTTATTTGATATCAGTCAACATATATTTCTTGTTCTAATACATTGATTTATTAAAAACTACCTATCTTTAGTGGCAACACATTTGATTTGTTATAAAAATAATTGTGTTACTTAATTTCTATAAGTTTTTAATGATTCAGTAGTTGTATGATCATATCGTGAATGTGTAAGTAAATTATCAAATTGTTGTTACTGCTCTTTGCCATAGATAATAAGCTGTTGAATATATTTATCCTGTGAGCCTGTTAAGTGTGTTGACACATAGTAACAATAATCAGTGAATTTGCCTATTAATTCAAAAATGATAAATATCAATTTAGTGTCCTACTCTTGAGGAATGTCATAGGTGTTGCATTGTGATCAAAAGTCTCAACACAATTTTATGTTACAGTTAATCACGTACTGATAATACACACGTGACTGTGGAATTTGTATATCACCAACGCCACAAGTGAATCGGAGGTGATTTGCTTGTCAACAAAATTTACTCATTTGTTATTGGAGATTTCTCATGTGGGTCTTACTTAGATCTAGCACAGTGCCGCTTAATATCCCTATGCATATTACAATGTGTTTTGAAGATTGGTTTAGTCACCGTATTGTTCATAAATAAAGTATGATAGTTACTGTGTTGACTTGATTTTGTAGGTGGTGATCTTAATAGCAGACTGATGATAAAGATATTGGCCAGTCTGGAGGACCTGCAACACACAAAGAAACTACATTCATCTCTGCTGCAGTCGATTTTGAGGCAACTGAATGCTGCAGGCAGATTTGTGGCAACGGAGCTGCCTGAGGGCATGCAATTTCCCATCGAAACTGGGTATGATCTGAAGAGCATGGAGGACAAGGTGCTTGACACTTCAACAATAAAGTATTGGTGAGTCATTTTACTGTTTAAATGGTTTTTAAAGCCTCATGTATGATTCGCTCTTAATTTCTGGGGCATGCAATTTTTATCTTCCTGTTTATAGGTTGTATTAAAGTCTATTTATTTGTGTCCATAAAGTTAGATGATGTGTACAATGTCATAAGTTATTTGTGTTGATGGCAAATATTTATTAAAAAATCGACATTTAACTTAAAGGCTAGCATGTTTAATAATAGTTTATAATTGTCAAATTGCAACATCTGAAGATT
This sequence comes from Aporrectodea caliginosa, assembly GCA_020284085.1. Lineage (NCBI taxonomy): Eukaryota > Metazoa > Annelida > Clitellata > Crassiclitellata > Lumbricidae > Aporrectodea > Aporrectodea caliginosa. Next base: position 2,399,042 of record JACEVL010000136.1, on the reverse strand, counting down.
TTTCTATGTCTCTTGTTAAGATAGAACTGCTTTGACTTGCTTCTTCGTTTTAATTGTTTAGATACAAATACTCGTGAATAACGATGGGGACTATTTATGCTTCAATAAAAAAATCAATAGTCTGCCAACCGTGCTTTATTAAGTGTTTAACCTTTAAAAATGTATTGCATTTTTGAGGCTAAGACAAAGTCGAGGTTATTTTGACTTTTTTAAACTCGAACATTGTAAAGTTAGACAATCCAGGCAGTGTCTGTAAATATTGTCATTTAATGTTGGACAGAATTGTTGGAATAATATTATTTTACAATACAAATCAGAGCACGTCAAATTATTGTTCTTTGTAACTTGTTATTTTTAATCTAAATGTTTCATGTGTGAAAATTCAGGTGCTGTAAGGCAAAATATTGCTACCAAGGACAGTATGAAGAGACTGGTTGTGGACGAGTTGGCTGTGTGGTTTGGTAATGCTAGGGATCATAGCACTGGAGGTCACCGGCTATTGAAATCGGCACAATTCAAAGAGACCGAGTCGGAGTCGATCACCACCGATCAGGAGTTGACCAATACTGCTGATGACATTGTTGACAAAAAATTTAATGATATTGCAGAGCAGACTGATTATTTTTACTTTATTAATTTGATGTGTCATTTAACGCTATTGTTGATTATTGTTTTCAGTGTTGTATCAATTACATTGCATGTAATTCAATCATAATTGCAATTGCATGCTTGTAAACGTATTTGTATTACAATTACTTGATTGAGTAGGAATTAAATTACAATTATATTTTAATTGTAATTCAAGTACCAATTAATTTTCAATTATTTCTTTAAAATTTGCAAATGATTTAGAATTTTTCTATAATTTTTAATTTACTCTATTTTTAAAACTAAAACATCCAGTGGGCCAATGACCTGTAAATTATAATCTACCTTCAATTGGTTTGTAAGTTTATCAAGTGTCTGAAATAAGGCTTAGTCTATAATTGTGATCCCGTTAAAACAAGTTAACAATAGAGTTTACTTGATTTAAAGAGTATAAGTGTTTCAAAATGATAGTCTGTTAGTTGATTGCGCCTGGGTGAGTCAATTTGTCCAGCAGTGCTAAAGAGATGCTCAAGATGGAAGTTCTTATCTGTAGGCAGCCGCAGTAGGCTAGCTAATAATGAGTGCATGGATAGTCTGAGAGCTGATAGTTGTTAGTAAACCCTTGCACTTTGGGTTTATCAAAGTGTGCTGTAAGGTGGTAAGAGGGGTGTAAGGATAGAATAATGTTGACAATATTATTATGTAGTCATGATGCAGAGCAGTTTATTCAATTAAAATCGTAATTTACACTTCAATTACATAAATATTGTAATTGAATTACAATTACTGAACTTAAAAAGTAATTCAATTACAATTACAGAAATTGTAATTCAGTTACATGTATTTCAATTACTGAACAACACTGATTGCTTTAGCTATATAGCACAGTAAGCTGTGCTATATAGCTAAAGCAATCAGTGTTGTAACTTGTTCAGTAATTGAAATACATGTAATTGAATTACAATTTCTGTAATTGTAATTGAATTACTTTTTAAGTCCAGTAATTGTAATTCAATTACAATATTTAATGTAATTTGAAGTGTAATGAAGTGTAAATTGCATACTGGAATCACTTTTAAGTCGTCTGGGAATGAACTGGGATGCCCGGCGGGCTATCCCGTATGGGTCCCGTACGGAAACCGCGGACAAAAACCATACGGGACCCGTACGGGATGCCCGGCGGGCTATCCCGTATGGGTCCCGTACGGAAACCGCGGACAAAAACCGGCGGGATCCCGCCGGGTATCCCGCGTACGGGTCCCGTATAACCACCAGTACGGGTCCCGTATGGTTCCCGTGAGGGTGTGTTGGCTGGGTAGTAGTTTAACATTTTGATCTGCATGTATTTCTATCCACGATGGGATTTATAAAATCTGATCAAGGAAAAGATAAATTAGTTTTGAAGGATATATCTATGTTAAGCAGAAAAATTTATAAAAAAGTAGTAGTTTCGTTTGAGTGCGAAAAGAGGCGTAACAATGCAGAATGTGAAGCTAAAGTGAAAATTCATGCAGAAGAGCTGGTAGGACGCTTAACGAACATTATCATGGTCCGGATCCTTCCAGACAAGAAGTTCTCAAAGCAGTTCAAACGGATTTATTCAAAAAGAACAAGCATTACAACAAGTTCACTGCAGCCAATTTCTGGCTGGTCAGTGGTCACCCATCACAACCGCCAAGGAAGAAGTATGCTGACTCCAATGCACGGATTCTGGCCGTCATTAGCAACTACAATGAGCGCAATGGTCTTGACTATCTACGTGGAATAGCTCACAACCTTTCTTTTTAAGTTCGACGAACTACTTAACAAAAAACAGCATCTAATTTTATACTGTGACATTGCATGGTTCTCTAGTTCTCTTATATATGTCTAATAAATTAAAATATAAACTGTATGATTAGTATATATTATTTGTATATTTATAGAACTAATATATCAGTATAGGGGTTATTGTCCGGGGGTTATTGTCCCGGGAAGTTATTGTCCGGGGGTTATTTTCCGGGGTTATTGTCCGGGGTTATTGTCCGGGGGTTATTGTCCGGGGGTTATTGTCCTACTAGAACCCTTCAGCAATACGAAGCTCGAACTCGCCAGTGCTCTCCGCGTCACAGGCAGGACGGGTGCTCTGAGCAATCGGTAGGCCTACCGCATCGTAACAACCATATTATACTAAAAGGAGAGCGTATAAAATGACATGTCGCAAAAACAAATACGATTTTAATTCGTTGAAAAGTCGACTTGAATCTTACTCTGTTTCATTTTGTATGTGTCCTATGTCAAATTCTTCCAGTCACATAAATTCTTCGGGCAACTTGAATCTCTAATTCTTTTGCATGTGTCCTTTGCAGAGTCTCCTTTTGGATTCGATTACCTTCGAGAAGCAGGCAGCTGCTTCAAATTCATTAATGAGAGTATGCCTTGGGATAATGCTACTGAAAGATGCCGAGGAATAATGCCAGGAGTGCATTTGGCTGCGATTACAAGCCAAAATGAATCCACCGCCATAACCAGATATCTCCAGTCTCAGTTCAGGAGTGAGTATAAACAGGCTAGAAATAAGACACCTGCGTAACTGCGTGTACAATTTTCAGGAAATCTCTGGTGTATTATGCTGGAATTATTGACTGTGTAAGAATCTGCGCGGAAATAAATTCGTCCAGAACAACCATAACAGAATGTTAACAATAGAAATATCTTGGTGAATTTTAGTCAGAACACTGTTATCACCTCAAAGATGGTTTGATAACAGTACTGATACTCCGCATTGCAAGGCAAATTTGACATCCTTGGTGATATTACAATTGACTAAGCCCAATTATAACATAAAACTATACGTGATGCGACTAATGATTGGGTACTCAGCTGCGTCTAAAAAAGTTAAGAAAACGAGAGAAGGGAAATTAAAAAATAATAAAACGAAAGCTTGCGAAAGACGGAGATTTAAGAGGAAGAACAATTATAGAGAAAGACATATAAAATTGATTGAAATCGAATTCATTTCTGGTTGTTTTAGAAAATAACATCGGATCTTCTCAGCAACTGGTTAACAATCCGCACAACTATGCGGTGTGGATTAGTGGACAGAAAAAAATCCAGGTCGATGTGACGGATCCTTCGTGTGGAAAACACTGATTGGAGTTGAAATACCTTTCAACTATACCAATTGGGCAAGCAATGAACCAAACTGTGAAGGAGAAGAGCCTTGCGTTCATATTGTTCCAGGCGCGAGCTACACTTGGAATGATTCGAGATGCAACAGGTTTGATGGCGTTTCTTGTTCTTCCAGTTCTTGTTCTTCTTGTTCTTTTTCTTCTTCAAATCGGATGAAGATTTTACAGTTTTATTCTGAAGGCTTTTGTTATAATTCACTTAGAAACAGGTTTGAACTTGAGTTCTAACTGCAGTGCGCTCTCAAACTCTCTTTGTGGAGGAAACCAGGTCTCCAATTATTTTTAACAGTCTGTAACAGTTGGCTACAGTTTTGCGATGATTATGAAGTCTTAAAGTGATAATGTGTAGTTTAATAGATCGTCGCTGCTATAAAGAGGCCGTTAAAATGCAGCCGAAGGAAGTCTAGGGCTTCATGCATTTGCTGTTCCGAGAAGATATCTGAAAATCTCTCCATTTTCTCCTACTTTATAAAGAACACTCATAAACGGCGATATTTTTAATCCCATTTGAACGATCAATATTGGCGTGAATATTGGCTTGGTACAGCTATAAAGGTAAATAGCTCTAACAATAGCGATCCGAAACTCTGAGCCCGCTTGTATTGTATTCAGGGCTTCCCATTTGAAACTAGTAGGCGGTTTGAAAATCGATCGAGCTGGATTGAGTAGGCGACCGATGCGCGGTCGACCTCGGGGGCTTTTGTGTACAGCGTATATTGCGTATCGTATTTGTGTAGCTGCTTATTGTTCTAATCTAGTAGACCTATCTCATTTCAATTCTATTATCCGTCCCGCATCATAGTTGAGATAAATCGAGCGACGACCGGTATCACGAAATAGAGTATCCGTCCTAAGACTATCCGGGGATGTATGAATTTATCCCCCGGATGGAATAAACCGGTTTAGAGTATCCGGGGATAAACCATTCTATCCCCCATCGGTTTACGCATCACGATAGCCTCGGCGAAAATCCAGTCAAAATCACCAAAAACGATTTCAGGTCGACTTACAAACTAAGGATACGCAATTTAAAAATGTTATGTGTACAATAAATCCAAACAGTACGACTGAATACACTTAGAAACCGCCAAAATGCAAATTAAACCGAATACTCCATTTCGCTAAGGGGGATAATCATGTATGAGGGATACTCTATTTCGTGACACCGGCGGTGCGACGCCTTCGCCTATAGGCGAACGATTTACTGCTCGCACCGACCTTTGCTAGGCGAGCGACCAAGGAGAGCGATCGATCGATCTCATCAAATGGGAAGCTCTTATTGTATTCAAACATTTATAAAGCGCCTTTAGTAGTGCGTCAAGTCACGAGAGAAGAAAATGGGTTTTGAGAAAAGCAAAGGAGGAGGAGGGTTACCAGCTAGAATTTCAGAGCGAGTAGATGGATACAACGCAATCGAAAGAGAGGGACCAACTGAGGTAAAGGACCATGACGGAGTCGTAGCTGTTCTAGTAGAAGGGACAAGAAGATCAAATCTGCTTGAAGACAATGAAGAGGAGAGTCTAAAATGCGAAGAGGCTGAACAGGCCGGAGTATTACATCAGCTGTATATGTCGGGGCACGAACCCGTTGTGCATTGGAGACCAGAATGAGAAATTTTGCCGAGAGAGGAAGCCAGTGCAGTTGCTCAAAGATAATGGTTGCAATGTTAGAGTAGCGTGGTGGGCGTGCTATTAATCTGGCGGCCGCATTTATGACCAACTGTAGAGGTGAAAGACGAAACTTGGGAATACAAATGAGAAGGGAATTACAGTAGTAATTTCGGGAGCAAATGAAAGCGTGGAAAATGAAAGTCCTAACAGCGAGGTTTAAACAGAAGACGAGAAGGAACTCCGAACAGCAATGAGACGCCTTGAATGAAAATGAGAAGAACGTGTAAGGTTAGAGATATGAGCCGGTCGACAAACAACATAATCCGGACTAAGTAGGCTGTGACTAAAAGCGGTGTGCATGGCATAGTTTAAGTGAAGCAGATTAATTGTAGAATATGACTGAATAAAAAGGCCAGAAACCGACATGTGACGGGTTTTGACCTCTGGTGTCACAATTGATAACCCAAAATATTACGGGCTCATAACAAATTCATCAAGCCACAACCGGTATGCGTCCATAATTCGCCTTATGACCTCGTTCACTTAACCTTAACTCAACCGTCATGTCTCGTACTTGACCTTCACTCAACCATCATGTCTCATGAACGGTCAAAACTTGAAAGTGTCCTACCACGCAAAACGCTATACTCTGAAGATGTAGCTGACGTTGTAGGTTCCTTTACTACTATAACTTTGAAAGACAAGAAATTGTACAGTCGAAGTTCTCAAAGTCTAGGACATGGCGCATTTCTAAGGAAAATTGATTCATTCGTTAGCAAATCTATTCTTGAGTTATTCTACACTGACTTTTTGTCTGATAACAATTGATACCACAATTCGCTTTATGTCTTATAAACAGTCAAGACCTTCAAAATGTCCTACAAAGCAAGACGCGCTCTACCTGACGATTTAACTGACGTTGTAGGTTCCTTAACTACTATAACTGTGAAGCTGTTAGAGATTACTTGATCCAACTTTCAAGGGCTAGACATATCTATTGAGTTTACTTCTGTAACTAGACAATATAAAATGTGACATAACTCAATCGAGTATAAGTGCTGCATAACTACCCTAACTACAGCACAATAAATGTTTTTCTCTTGGTCAAACACCTAACAACCATAAGTAAAATATCCCTTAAACTTTGGAATATTAGACGTGATATATCCCAGTCAATGAAACTGGTTGATTCAAATGCTGAGCTCTTGAAACAACATCTGAGATTGTTCCAGGAACTGCCGAGACTTCTGGCTGTACTTTAGTTTTGAGGAACCATTTCTTGAGGCGGTTCTTGACCTCCTCGTGCTTGGCAGCGTAGATCAAAGGATTCGTGCAAACGTTGAGGAAAATGAGAAACACCGTCGCGTAGTAGACAACTACTATGCCATAATTGATGTCGATGAATGTGAGAAGATAGAAGAGTTGGTTCGGAAGCCAACAGAGGACAAAGGCCGATGAGACGATGATCATAGTGACAGTGACATTCATCTGACTTCGATGGGCGTTCGTCTGTAGACTATTGGCCATCGCTTGGTTAGTGTAGGTCCCGTTAGACCCCTGGCTTCTCTGTCTGACGAATAAGAGAATGCGTCCATACAGAGTCACGAATAGTATCAGTGGAATTACGAACTCCCAGACCATGACAATTCCACCGTAGGCTAAAAAAGAGTCTCTGCTCGGCCAGTGGTAGTAGGGGTCGCACATGCCGTCTGCAACTTCGCTTGTCCACACAAAAACGATGTCGATAAATATAACAGTGATCCAGATGAAAGTCAATCCTGCGAACAGCATCCATCGTCTAAAGTAGGTTCGGTGAAATACCACATGAACGATCTTCAAATACCTTTCTGCAGCGATCAGGACAAGATTCGTGATAGACCCTGCTTGTAAGGAAAACACGCTGTTGTCACTGAAGAATACGTTACAGACGAACTTTCCCCAGCCACCTTCCATGTAGATCGTGCGTATCTTTATGACGTAGCACGGAATTAGAAACAAACAGGACAGGAAGTCGAGTACGACTTGGTTGATGATGAGTAGATATGATGCCTTTGATCTAAGTTTCTTCGAAAGCAGAACTCTTAGTACAACGCCGTTCATAAAACTTCCAAACAGACCGATTACAATAACGAGGGCACAGAACACGACCAGTTGGCTGGCGCTGTCCTTTGAACTTGACTGAGTCGTTGATCCATTGAAGACGAGTCCATTGGTTGTCAGATCATCCAAACAGTCCGCTGTCGACATGTCTTTTGAACGTCCCTCAAGAAATTTTAGAAATATGGATGCTACGTAGGCCTAGATATCGCAATAAAATCCCGTTTTATGCAGGCAAATAGTTCTTATTTCAATTTTACGTTACGGCTAATTTCGATCTAATAATTATAGCATTACTACCATTATACACAAATCTGGCTTTAGCGTCAATGGCACTGTTGCAATATTGAGCTTTTGGCAATTTTCAGCATTAAGTCATTGTAATTTCTAGAAGATTTCCTTAAGCATGCGCATGATTTTTAGTATGCGTTCAGAATGCATTGACCAAACCTATATATTGACAGTGCTTATTGCATAGCATTATCTCTTAGATATAATTATGTGCGGTAGATCCCGATTTGTCTAAATGCCTGTCCACTTATGTTTGATTCCGCCCACTTAACAGCATAATTCTGCAATAGGTAAGTCTATTCTGTCAATCATAACTTATATATGTATTCGCATTATGTAATAAAGGCCTTTAACCAATGAAATATACATGTACGTTTGCTGCTTCTGACTCGAGCTGCTTCTCCCGTTGGCTGTAATAATGAGTATGGCTGGATTGGACATAGGAAGACTATGTCATTGATCAGTCGTTTCTGCAGCGAGTGGAGCATCATTGAGACACGGCAGTTGCTATCGATTTACATGAAAGCTGTCGTTTTCGACAGGACCTGGTGATGAGATTTAGAACCAAGCATCAAGGACATAATTTTGCCTTTTTGTATAATTATTGTATCTGCATCGGAAATTCACAGAGCGTCAATTCGTGAGAAACTCTTTGGAGGTGCTCACGACCGAACAACACACAACCATGATTAATCTGAATAGTTTTTGAGCAGTTAACGGAAAGAGGCGAGGTAGAATCAAGTGTCAAATGTCTTAAGTTGAGGATAAATCAGAGGCTGCAGAAGCAGGCGGATAGAACGAATGGAGCTAAGGTTAGAGCCATCATCACCGTCATCGCAAGTTTGAATGATAGTTTGCCGTTCTGCCTCTCTGTACAAGAAACTATTATGCTATTGCTTTGGTTCCGTTTATACTTCTAAGTAGTAGCTTACAATAAATACTCAATAATAATAATAATAATAATAATAATAATAATAATAATAATAATAATAATAATAATAATAATAATAATAATAATAATAATAATAATAATAATAATAATAATAATAATAATAATAATAATAATAATACACATGTTATTTGGAGTAGAGTAAATTATCATACTCATTTTGAAATAGATTGCTATGAGAATGATGAGAGCAGATAGGATGAGGCAACATAATTATTTTCATTGAAGATTAATAATCGTTAACGGAGTGGACATCTACAAAACGTGTCATACACCTTACAAACCAAATTATTACAGCATCTATTCGAAAAGTCTGCATATTTACGGAAGTATACACAACCATAGACGTCATAAAATTGTCTGACTAATTTTCAGTAGGCCCAGATGTTGGTAAGTAAGTAGTTGTGCAAGGATTTATGCACGGTAACGGAGTGGACATTTTTTCATGTGACAGCTGAAAACAATTCATTTACCATAATAAGTACTGTTTCATTTAATGACAAACTTATTAAATGAAAGGCGTTTCAATGCTGTTTACAAATCATATTAAGTTTTTGGGAAAATTATCATTTTGTAGTCGTATTTCTATAGCCTAATGTTATTGCGGCAATGGGTAACGGACTGGACATTTTCAAATTAAAACTCACCAGATAAAATAAACAGTAAAGCATAATATATTCAAAGTAACCATGGAAACAATAATCTCTTCTATAGTAAATTCGTAGTAATAATTGATTTGAAACAAATTACGGCGAGTTTGATTTAAAAATCATCGTGAACACAGAAATGTCTAATTAATCTAATAGCAGAAAATGACTCATGTAGTTTTGTGCGTTTATATGCTTTTCAGCATCTATATCCGTAGGGCCTATATCCATACATGCTATACTGGTCCAAACTTACATGTGGAAATATATTTTTTTCAAAATATGCTGCCCCACAAGGCTGCCCCTGTTAAACTTGACTAGAAGACTCTGTGTTGAAAAAATTGAAGAGATCTGAGCATGTTTAGAGGTCGCTAGGTTTTGACACTTTTGTAGAAATTGCAAAAATTGCGCATCTGACGCGTTAATAGCTTCATTATGAATTAAAATAAGCACCCATGAACACAAAGCACCATCTTTCTAAATCATGATCAATATGCCAACTGTATTTAAGTAACTAAAAGAATAATAAGCTTATTTACAAATAAAACACTTATTTTAAGTTCTTTCTGATAGATAAACGGTTGTTGGCTTATAACTAATTTTTAAATTTTGCATGCCACCTTTTCATCACAATTCGTTTCATGTCCTACAATTGTATTGTTCAATATTGCTCTGTATGCTGCTAATTTAGCGTGATTCGAGTACTTTTTCGTCTGTGAAGCCAGCCTTGAATATGAAATAAGCTTAAGCTTACAGCACATGTTTTTCACTTTCTGCAATAAAAGCTCGTACGTTACAAAACGGCAGCTATGGTGAAACTGGCATCAACAAGGAGTTCCTCACAATGTTGTCTGTTAGGGATGCCTGACAAACACTTTCTTGGGTCTGGACTCCCAAAAATTGGGCAATCCTGAGGAATTTCATATTTTCATTACCAGAATAGACTATAGCATTTGGTGAGGCCACGAAAGCAACAATAGTCGCTGCGTTGGTAATTCGGGAGGAGGCTAGAATCCCCGCACAGTGTGTGGATTCGGGTGTTCGCAAACTGTGGAAGTTGTATGAACACAAATTTGTGCTAATTGAAGGAGTTACAGTTTGAGTTCGATTTAATTAACTCTTTCAGTCATCATCTCCGCTATTTCTTCGAAGCGTGTCACTGAAGACATCGAGGCTGCTCTGGTAATACAATCTTATTTATCCACCTAATCCGCTATCCATGTAACGTCTGGACAGGAAATCCTTCGACCACCAGACTCCACTGGAAGAGTATGTCACAAGGAGATCTTTAAAACGGCTTGATCTTTTTACCATCCAGGGTCAAGAACAACCCACAGCCTTCCTATCAAAGTCCTTTACTCCCTGACCACTGGACCCTTCTTCCCAGTCGATGAAGGCAAATGTCAAACTGTTGATGGTCGTCAATGACTGCGCAGAACGTGGAGTGGCTCTGATCCATTCTTAGAATGATAATTATACTAAGGATGAGTCACAGAAACAATACTTGCTGCAACTTGTCTCCAGTCATCGGACAAAATTTTCTGTTACAACAAAGGCAAAATGAAATAATAGTAGGTTGCGGGTTTCCAGCACTTCAATGACAGGATTTATGCAGACTGGATTACTTCTTTAATTATCCAAAATTATATTTTATTACAAACGTAATGCAGCCTGACTAAGCAGCAACACTGCAGTATATATTTCTAAATTGGGCTGTTTATTTTTCAAAATAATAATTGACTTGAAAAAAATTTATAACCGATTTGAAAAAAATCAAAATTATACATGTTTTTTGACAAGTTCATACTATAATATGATTATGGCAAAAAGTCGAAAAACATAGCGACCTCTAAACATAATCAAATCTTTCCAAAATTTTGCATACAGACTTATGTTTTCATGTGTAACAAGGGCAGCCTTGTGGAGCAATGTATTTCCAACTTTTAATTTTGTGGACCAGTCTAATACATGCATATACTATTCATTTATGTACGAGTGCAATTTTTGCACATTTGTATGCATATTTGTGTATATAATTTATTTCAATTATCTTATAGTATGTTGGTACCTGTAACATACGTTGTCTAAAAAATTGAATCTGTTGAATCTGTTGCTAAGATGATGAAACATAATGCTTGAAAGAAGAAATATGGTATTATGAAAGTGCAATCAATAGCCTATAATTATTATTGTTTTCTCCAACGAATTAGGAGTTTGTACTCATATTTCACTTGAAGCGAAACTCGATAGATGTCTCGGGCATTATAATGATAGGGCTATAAGCCTACAAGTAACTAGTTGAGGCGATAGAAAGAGACGATTTGAAAAGATGCGATGCCCGATGGGCAAAGAAAGGACTAAGTACTAAGTAAGTTGATTCATGTATTGGGCGTTATGATAGCAGCGCTATATAAGTAATTAGTCGAGACCAAAGGTGGATTGCTCAAGGCCTCTGTCTATATCTGCTATATTATGTCAGAGACATGACCTGGAGCTCAAGCATAACCGATAATTAAAGCCGATCAGTCTTTCTTCACAGGTAACTGATCGGCTTTAAGAAGCAACTGTCGATTTCACACCTGCATTTAAACTCCCGTTGAAGGACGGACCTACCAGGAATCATCGGGAGCGGTTAAAAAGAGCGACAACTCAAAAGAGCGACGTAACAGAAGAGCGACATAAATGCGGTATCAAAAGAGCGACAACCTATAAAATGAAAAATAATTCAAAAGAGCGACATAACGAAAGAGCGACAAATATATTTATGTACTCGTTTATAAGCAGTAAATCTAGTCAAAATTATTACATCTAGGCTATGAGTCTAATAAAGTGTCATTCATTGTCTGATTCTTCACTCTATGAAGTCAAAACATTACACCTAGACTATAAGTCTAATAAAGTGTCATTACCCCTAGGTTATAAGTCTAAAAAAGTGTCATTCAGTGTCCGATTCTTCAACAACAACAACTCTATGACATGAGGTCAAGTGCATATTGTGGGCAATCCCTCGAGAGGGATAGTGCCATGTCTCCCCACAACAGTTGCAATCCTCTCTTCTCTTAGGTGTTGCTCTTTCTTCCTCTTTACTGCAATGTTCCCTGCAATAAGTCTCTCGACCTCTTGATCTGTGCGGTGTAGAAAGTGAAGCAGCTCTTAGATAAACAATAACAAATAATTTCTGGCTACGAATACACGACCCCTAGTCTATTACCAATTACGATAATAACCAATTCGTCACTCTTTTGATGTGTCGCTCTTTCGTTATGTCGCTCTTTCAAATCATCAATATTTGTGTCGCTCTTTTAAAACTGCTGCCCATTTGTCGCTCTTTTGTTACGTCGCTCTTTTGAGTTGTCGCTCTTTCGAACCTAACCCGGAATCATCTACCACATTCACTGCATTATAAGCCCTGTGCCGACTATGCAAACACCTGTTTGTTTTTGTAATTGTAACTGCGCGCTAGACACGTAATAGTGTATCCGATATCTTGGTGCATCTAATGGTGTATAGTATATTTAGTATCTTGTCTCATTCTGTTCTAATCTCATCTGCTGTAAATGTTGCAGCTTTCAGCCCATTGTCCGTCTATGGACAATCCCTCTAACTTGACGCCGCGCTCACGAATTAGCTGGTGCTCTGCGCTAATATTTTTAGAGTAGCGCTTCAGCAAGCTGGAGTTTACTGTTACGATTATATATTATTTCAGATGGAGTTATTCATTCATTCATTCATTCGGGAATTTATATAGCGCCCCTTCAAGGAAACTACTCAGAGGCGCTCACACCTGCATTTAAACTCCCGTTGAAGGACGGACCTACTAGGAATCATCTACCACATTCACTGCATTTTATGAGAATGGCTTTGGGTTTTGGTAACACTAGTAATGACTAGGGGCGTGTTTTAACTAGAGCTGTCCGTTGATTTCAATTTGGCACACTCTGTTCTGTTAGCTAATAGGCCGTCCATTATTCGATTGATGAAGTGTTAGTATGTTTGTATGCGCGTCTGTGTGTATGTAACTGGATATATCTATATAGCGTCATCAACGAACTTCATAATCTTCTTCTACAGTGCTCTCCTGTTTCGCTGGCCTCAGGGAAGTCGTCGACGGCAGCAGCAATTGGCTCTAACGATTACAAGAAGAAAGCAACGCTTCCACTAATTGAAGCCGTCATTTCTGTTAGTCACATGACATCGATATTGTTTATCTTATTCAGGAGGTCTTAACTTCACTATTAGATTAACTGCTTTACCAAACCTCCTGAATAAGATAAACAATAATAGTGAAGTTAAGATGTGTAAAGTACAAGGTAAGTCAAGGCAAGGTTAGGTTAAAAAGACAAGTAGCTAAAGTAAACAAAGAGAGTAAATTAATAAAACCAAGGCCAAAGTCACAGCAACTGTTGGCATCAAAAATACTTACTATCAAATTATTAGCATCTAACAATCTCCTTGTACAGTTTGCCACTACTACGTCATGTTTCATTATGTGTTGCCTCTTTAGGTTTAGTATGTGTATTCATCTGATGGGAAGGGATAATAGGTTCATTAGGCTGGTTCCGCGACAACTCGTCTACCGACACTTCGTCTAACGACATTTCGTCTACAAGTGTATCTGTATCCATTACGGCTAATCAACAGAGGCCGCTTTCTTATAGTTTCGCTAAAACGTGCTATATATTTCTCAGGAATCCAGCTTCTAATTAGGCCTACTGACAAGATTATTTTAATCAATCCAGCTTCTATTGAATGGAAACCTATTTCATCCATGCATCCAGGTTGATTTCCAGCTTCTATTTACGGGAAAAAGTATTTCGATCCATTCAGCTTCTATTTCAACACAGGAATGTTTTCATCAATCCCACTTCCATTTCGGGAAACTGTTTTTTCATCAATCCAGCTTCCATTTTAAAGTGACAATATCAAATAACTTTGTAGACGAAATGTCGTTCGACGAAATGTCTGTAGACGAAGTGTCGTAGACGAAATGTCGTTCGACGAGTTGTCGTGACACCCATTAAGCTGACCTATTTCATCGGGACATTGGAGACTGCATTATTTCAAACTTTTCATGATTCTAAGGTGATAGCCATCATCACCGTCATCGTAAGTTGGAACGGTAGTCTGGTTTCTGCCTCCTTTCACATGTAGCTAATTCATTCTTATTGCATTGTGTTATAATTTTCTTAGCAGTGCTGTTTTACTCAAGTTTATTCTAAGGATATAATAAATAAATATTGAAACAATAATACACAAGTTATTTGGGATCAGACTGAAATCACTACAGTCGTTTGGAAAAGGATTGTAATTCAAATGAAGACACCAGACAGGACAAGGCAACAGATCACAGTATATGTAAGTATCTATAAGGGAAATTTTATGCCACCAGTACCGTACTCAGAGGCGCGCTCTCTGTACTAGCTTCACTGACGTAGGCTATACAATATATAAATATGTAGTTAGTTTTGTGTGTATGTATGCACGCCTGCATTTGCTTATATATATATATATATATATATATATATATATACTAGTTACGCGATATGTCATCGCCATCTTCGCTTCGCAACCGTTGGCTACATGAATGAACCCTCACTGCCCACTGTCCTCTGTCCTGCGGAGGGTGGCGATGAATCTGACGTGACTGCCACTGTCTGCCCCCTGTCGCTTAATCACTTTGTCTGGGTCAGGCCACCACACCAAGGCGAACCAAGGCCTTTACATGACACACTCTCAGATGGATTTCATGCAGTTCTTCTAGAATAACTGTCAGTCTCTTGTTTGGCCAATCTCGCATTTAAAATGTAAATCTACTACTCGATGTTAGTTAAATTGTAATTAGCTGCATACAGTTAGTTCCGTGGCCATGTAAATCTTTAGTGTAGTTTATTTCGACAAAACAACACACTTTCTTCTTTTAGTCCTTGTTCCCATTTCATTTTCGTCTATCTGCTCTTGATCTGCTTTCCTCTGTTACTCGGATGAAGCTTTCGCCACTTTATGGATTTCGACGTTTTTTAAGTTATGGGATTGCATTCTGAAATATTTTGCAACTATCATCTAGTGATTTTAGTCTATCACTTTGAAAAAAATTTCGCCAGATGAGCTGTTGTCGAGATAAGCAGAACAGAAAAAGTTTATCGAAAGCAGAATCTTCATTCATTTTATAGATAAAAAGAGTAATTCGACAAAGAACACAAGTTCCAAGTACCGAGGCTGAGCGCCTTACAGTGAAAATTTAAAGGGTCTATCTATGGTTTAGGCAAGTAATGCTTAATTCGAGATTGGATACTAATATTCTTCGCTAATTTCTTTGATACATGCAAGATATGCTCATTCCACGTTACGTAGGCCTAGGCCTACTGATCTACATATACACCAAGAAATTATGGGAGATACTATAATGTATTAAATCAGTACCATCTATCACCATTTTTGAAGCCTGTAATGGAGATGGTTCTCGATGACAATGATATAGTCTAATACAAGGCTAGTCATAGTTTATTGGCTTTTGACCACGTTGATATTAATTGCTCTTTGCTATTGACGTTTTGATGAAGTCAATCAACTTACCTGGGTTAAGGATTGCTGTCATCGGCAAATAATATGATTTCAGACCAACTGGCAATCTGTAGTAAATCATTTAGATAGATTAGAAATTCTAGTGTATCGTATAGATCAGTTTAATGCTTGACAATGATTGGCTCTAATCGGGGTGCAGCAGTGGAACGCAAAGTCCAGTGGCCTAGTTAGCACTGTAAAGTGGTTCAGTCAGATTATAGCCAGCGAGCAGGTAGGACAGTAGAAGTAGAAGAAGAGAAAAATGAAGATGGGTGGTTGTTGTTGTTGTGGTGGTGGTGGTGGTGGTGGTGGTGGTGGTGGTGGTGATGATGATGATGATGATGAGTGATGATGATGATGATGATGATGATGATGATGATGATGATGAGGTGATGATGATGATGATGATGATGATGATGATGATGATGATGATGATGATGATGATGATGATGATGATGATGATGATGATGATGATGATAAATAGAGAAGAGAGGAAGAAGTAGAAGAAAAGGAGGAGGCGTAGGACGCGAAGAAGAAGAAGAACTATAGGCTAATATATTCTGCTTCAAATATATCAAAAATGTCAAGGACAGAGACAGAGAAAATGCAGAGATGGACGTAGAGGTAAAGGCATAGGCAAGGGCAGAGGCAGAGGGAGAAGCAGAAACAGAGACAGAGACAGAAATAGAAATAGAAAGAGAGCGAAAGAGAGAGATTTAAGTGATTACTCTACTGCGATGGCTGATGACTAATTAATCTACTCCTAGTAGTCTCAATGTGCGATATACTGTAGGCTACTGTCCCCTCTACTCTCTCCATTACCTGCTGTTCGGGATCTGGCCCATCTGGGGGGCGGGGTCATCCTTGACTCACTTTCCCTAAACGCTTTCCATAAAACCTCACATGGTATCGCCTTGTATTCTGAGATCGGGAGCAATTGTGATGAGTTTTCATAAAGAGGCGCTATATAAGCCTGCACTTAGACAATGCCTCGTTTAACTATCACGTGAATTCGAATCGTTTGGGCTGATGAACAAGGATGCAAACTGTCAGATCAACAAGTGAATTTCTCAGAAAGACACGTGTTTGGAAGGCACATGTTTACCTTCATGGGTAATTACTGCGTTTTGTCAGTTGCTACGCTTGCTAACGTTGACGCAATTTATCAGTCAGAATTTTCGTGCCACTACCACTATCATTAGATCGGGTTACATTTGGAGTTTGAATCCGTGACCATAATGCCTTAGACAGTTTTTTGCCTGATCGAACTTGGCTGAACAGAACAGTCACATACACCAAGTAAAAACCCTATAACTTTAACACCAGACATGTAGTATTTTGGGATAATATTAAAAATCAAACAGTTCAGAGCATAAAATACACACGATACCTAGCCACCAATGAGTGGCGTTAATTGGTAAATATGTATTATTATTATTATCAGCTTATCTGATCCTTTAATGAAGTTCACTGGCAGTGTTCTCTCGTCGAGTGCGAAGGGAGATGGTGATGCATTCAGTTCCCGGTCCACCTCACCCCGTCTTTTTCTCAACAGTCCAACAACTGAAATCGTAGAATTGTTCGAAGATCGTTCTATTCATAGAACAACGTTACCAGCGTTTAGATGATTCGTCGATTCGCTTGTAGTAATGGAACAAGATGAATCCATATCGTCTACAGGTAGCTTGTCGCACGATCTCGCAAACAATCCATCGGTTAACTTGTATTTCGAATGCCTTTGGGTTAGAAAACGAAGCTGTCCTACTACAGCAGTAGCGGCTCTTACTAGAGATCAGATCGTCTTACTGGCGTTTACAACTATTCTATTTCACTCACGAAACGTCCGCTTATCCACTCTAACTTGATGCTAACCCTCGGGCTACGTTTTATGCATAATTTTTTGTTTCATGCGGAATGTAATTTTTACATTTTTTAGGTAGCTGTAGCAGATTCATTGGCGCACATTTTGACGCAAACGTCATGATGGTATCTCACGCCGTTCAAAGTTATACCCGATATAGCCGAGGTACCAGAGGGGGTGGATACCACCCCCCTTACATTTTCGACCATAGCGTATTCAGTTTTCTTCCCAGCAGAGAAACAAAAATACCTCTCTGTAGAGGAATGCAGGGCTACATTTGCTTGCTTTTTTGTTTTTTGAAAACGGGAAGTGATCACAATAAATAATAATACCCAACATCTGGGTGAAAATGGCTGATGCAAAATCACAACGTAAACCGATATTTCGACATAAACGTTTGTCAACAACAGAGAGAAAATAGAAGACGTCAACGGTCTTAGCTGCCAAATGATGTCGTTAAACTCTGGAACTACTACTAGAATAGGGAGAGACTAATCTCTTTGGTCGTGGAGAAATCAAGTTACTTTGTCGTTGACTTTAATCGGTCATGCACACGGAAGTTTCGTTGTCTTCAAGAAGGACAAGCTCGTCTCTTACTCGCTCGTCGCTGGTATGGAGCCTTCTTCGCCTGAACCTACTACTCGGGCTGGAGCTTCGCTGGAACGACGTCCACGTTCCTGCCACCTGCCTATATCGCTCGTCGCCGGAGCCTTCTTCGCCGGAACCTACTTCTCGGGCTGGAGCTTCGCTGGAACGACGTCCACCTTCCTGGCACCTGCTTACCGCTCGTCGCTTGAGTCTCGCCTCGGTGCTGGAGATTCTCTGGCTGGAGCTTCCTTTGCGGGATCGCTGCTTGCTCGTTGTAGCATCCACTGGAACTCCGCTCGCCATAGAGCTCGCTGGCTGGAGCTTCCTTCGCGGGATCGCTACTTGCTCGTTGTAGCATCCACTGGAACTCCGCTCGCCTTGAAATTTCTTCAGCTCTAAGAAAAATTTTCAATTTACCCAGCATAACAGTTTATACAGATGACGGATTGTATTTTCCCTTCACCTTTGCGTCCGGAATTCTAACCACGGAGCGTTACATGCACCTGAAAAATCAAATTCAATCAAGCCCTACAAATCCGAAAAATGTAATTTTATGCTTTAGACACTATAACTATGCAATGCGCGTTCTCTTGCCAAAAGGAAATAAAGGCTACTACTTTACTGACCTACTTGATCACTTAATCGTAATCGTAAACTCCAAATTTTCAAAGCGCGACTCTCAAGCTAAGCGCAGGACGCCAGCTTATTCACGAGCGCTGCGTCGTATCAGAGAGATTGTCCAGAGATCGATGTCCTGTGGAGACCCGAGTCAGATTGCGAGACACCATGGCAGGTTTCGTTCAAGACGAGAATGTTTCGAAGGCCTAAGATCGGATGGGTTATGACAGGAATTCTTGAAGATACGAGACTTTAATTTGGAATAGAAATCTTTGGGAGTGTCAGGTGATTAGTAGAGGAGCCCGAGGGAGATGACGGTGGTCGAGTGGCAGTATTAGTGGAGGTAGCCTACTGATAATATGCGGAATTCACAGAAAAGTTCGTTCCAGATATAAGGTGCATCGTGGGATATGGATCGGTTGGAGGAGACCATCACTGGGGTCCATCAGGTATGTAGTGTATGGGAGACTGGAGTCCAGGTAGAGCGAGGTGAAGAGTTATCGAAAGTATTATAGGATGTGGTAGCTTAACCCTAAATGGTTCCTTGGGGTGCAATCTGCATCCCCTGGCCGTTTCTATGGCTACTCACGTGTTATTGTTAAAATGTCAGCAGTTATCTTTTAGGACATTGTAGGAATGTAGGTGTACCATTTTTTCCGATAGTCATGCATAAAACGATAAAAAGAGTTGACGTCAATTTTTGCCAGCACAGATTCATCGGGGGTACAATTTGCGCCGCAAAATTATGACGTTGATATGATAAACAAATTCAGGTAACTGGTGCTAATTACTGCAATAATTTGTTATGTTATAATATTTTAGAACACTTCCTGATATTAGTTTGACCTTTTTAGAAGCCAGCCATTTTGTTTTGCTTACATTTCAAGTAGTAGAAAATAAATAACACCATGGCTAGGTATTCCACAGCTGAAGCTCTTCGACTGATTATGGAGCAGGATACAGAAGTTGATGAAGACAGTGTAGCTGAAGGTGATGCCGATGAGAGTGAAGATGGAGATTAGGCCTATTTGCCTGAAGTTGGTATTGCCTCTGATAACGAAGATCATGTGTCCGAGGAATTCGACGAATCAGAAGATGAAGAGTAGGTAAATGAACCATCTACTACATGGAATACAAGAGGAAGAGGTCGTGTAAGAGCTGGTACTGCAAGAGGAATTACAAGAGGTACACGTGGAGCACGCCGTGGTTTTGGTCATGGACGGGGCGCGCACAATACTCCAGATCCGACACAACCCACAGCTGCAGAGCAGGTCATTGATTGTACCAACACGATTGTGGATCGAACAGGCAGACATTGGACTACTGAGCCACCTGGAATTCACCGTCGGCAAGTTCAGGACATTATCCGGCAACAACCCGGCGTAACATCAGAGGGACGCAAAGATTCAATCAGAGAGGTATTTCAACTTTACTTGTGCGAAGAAATTCTGTCTGTGGTCATCAGGGAAACGAACCGAGAAGCAGAACGTTGTTTTCGAGAATGGAACTCTTCTATTCATTAGGATAACCAAAAACGCTGTAAGGAATTCGACTGGACAGAATGCGAAGCATTTATCTGACTATTGTTATTAGCAGGCGTCTATCGAGGCAATCAAGAGTCACTCGAAGAATTATGGTCCAGAAAATATGGCAGACCAATCTTTCTCGCCACCATGAGTTTAAAGCGCTTCAAGCAGATCTTGCGCTATTGCAGATTCGACAACAAAAACACTCGCGAAGAACGGCGTGCTACCGACAAGCTGGCTGCTATTCGAGACCTGTGGACAATGTTCGTTGCCAGATTACGAAAATACTATATCCCGGGAACAGACATAACAGTCGACGAACAACTTGTCCCCTTCAGAGGGCGATGTCCATTTAGGCAGTACATACCCAGTAAATCTGCCAAATATGGGACAAAAGTGTGGTGGTGCTGTGACAGTGCCACGTCGTATCCACTGAACGCAGAGGTCTATCTTGGGCGGCAGCCGAATGAAGTTCGAGTTCACGATCAGGGAGCTCGTGTTGTGAAAGCAATAGTATCACCTTGGTACAAAAGTGGACGGAATGTAGTGGGAGATAACCTACTTACAGGCGTTGCGCTGGCAGAAGAATTGTTTACTCAGGGTATGACCTATGTAGGAACGATGCGCAAGAACAAACGAGACATTCCTCCAAGCATGATAGCAAAAAACAGAGACGAATTTTCTTCGATCTTTTATTATTATTATTATTATTATTATTATTATTATTATTATTATTATTATTATTATTATTATTATTATTATTATTATTATTATTTCTACTATTATTATTATTATTATTATTATTATTATTATTATTATTATTATTATTATTATTATTTCTACTATTATTATTATTATTATTATTATTATTATTATTATTATTATTATTATTATTATTATTATTATTATTATTATTATTATATTATTATTATTATTATTATTATTATTATTATTATTATTATTATTATTATTATTATTATTATTATTATTATTATTATTATTATTATTATTATTATTATTATTATTATTATTATAAGTCTCAGTCAGTAAGAAACTCTAAAATATTACAGCTTTGTCAGAAATTTTAAAAAGTTGTTAAAGCAAAACGGTTGAAACCGAGGAAAGAGTGCAATTCCTTTTCACCTTTGCGTCCGAAGTTCTACTCATGAAGCTTCACGTGTAGCTGAAAGTACAATTAATCAAGCCATTTGATCCGAATAACATAGTTTCTGCACCAGAACCACTCCTCTATCCTCTAGATGCTTACGAGGTCTTGTGTTGCCAGGTTGTGAGCAATTCGAATGAGTTTTCTTCTGGAGGCGCTATATAAATGCTTAGATTACGACATGTCTAACTGTTATATAAATTTAGTTTATTTGCGCCAATGAACAGTTGAACACGGATGTAAACTGGCAGGTCAGGGAATTAATGTTATTTTGTCTCAGAAAGATGTGTTTCGAAGGCGCGTGGTTAGCCTCATTGCTAATTAGTTACTGCTTTTCTGACAGTTGATATGCTCGCTATTCGATATTTCTAAGGGTACTGGCAAATCTCTGTGTCACTGCCACTATCATTAGATAGAGTTACATTTGGAGCCTGAATTCGTGACCACTATGTCTCTTCAGTTCTAATATAGAGTCCTAACACACAAGTGAATTTAATTCAATCCGCCGCTGCTGGTACTCTGGCAGTGCCAGTCCCAAACTTTGAGAAAAGGAAGGGCAACTCTAGTCATCTTTCTTATCAGTCAAAATTCCTTAGTCTCTGCCACTAACATTACATAGGGTTACATTTGGAGCCTGAATTCATAACCATAATTTTGCTTCGTTACTTATAATCTTAACGCACAATCAAGTGATGCTCTATTACGATTGTCTTGTCTTATAAACTCAATCGTATTTTAGCCTCACTGACCATCACCACCAAGCGAAGTTGATAGTACATGTAGATGTCAACATGTTGTATAAACATTATGAAGCCTCATTTGGTTAGATCTAAGTCAGGTAATGGCATGGACTGTTAGGTATGACTAGTATTGACTACGGAAAGTGTAAACGTGGATCTGTCTCTTTCGAAGAGAATTACTTGTACCTCGGGGTGCGTTAAATGGATCAAATCTCAATTTATTGACCCCTCTCTTTGGAATGCGCTGTCTCCATCTATTCGCTCTCAAATTATAGCTGGTAACCTCTCCTCCTCCTTTAGCTTTCTTAAAACCTATTTCTTTTCTCGTAGCCTTGCGCAATGGGAACGCCTCTGAACGCCTACTAGAGGCACTTTATAAATGTATGAATACAATACAATAAAAAATCTCATTTTATTTACTTGATCAGTATGCATGCATAAGCATAATGCCTTCCACATCTACTGCTATTGAACTACGTATGAATATAGGTAACAAATTTAATTAACTTTTCTTAACTTATATGAATACTTAATAAAGTCCATAGCTCGAGCAGTATTTCGAGTCGAGTTGATATTCACTTGCTAACTCCCTCTGAAGATATCGGACTCTGACCCTAGTTGCTGGTAAATATCAAATGTAACTTTAAAATGTTCATGCAGCCTCACATGCAGGCCTTATGCACGTGACTATAAAAAGGCTGAGTGTTGTGTTAATATTATTATAAGGCGATTTATAAGGCGCTATGCAGTATGCAGGCCTAATAAAATTAAATACAGGGAAACTCTGCTTAGGTAAATTATTATGAGGTGATACTTAAAAACATTACTTTTGAGCCTTCATCACCTTTCGAGAGTCCTCGATATCTTAGGATCCCGAGCACAAGAGGCAGAGCATTCCATACTTTTGAGCCACAAAAGGAAATGGCCTTGCTGTCGAGATGCTGACATCATGCTGTATTTCTGTCCATGTTAGATCATTAGTCGCAGAACGGAGTTGAGACCGATTAGGCCAACACACGGAGGCTGAAGACGTGTGTACCGGTTTATTCAATGTTCGTCCAATCCACTCGCTCTATATGTCTACGGCCTCCACTGCTAATTCTATAGGCTCTATACCAAGTATACCATGTAATGCACGTGCGCTTGTCAGATTTAAATTACTGAATCACATACTCATTTAATTACCTATTTGCATACTTGCCTACTTTAGTCTCGGCAACAACAAAAAATAATTAAGCTCTAAGGTTATTTATCCAAGAAGCTCGATCATAACGGTTGACACGGAAGACAGACTGCAATTCTCTTTCACTGTTGTGTCGCGAGTTTCCAACATCGGAGCATCAAATGCAGGAATAGTTGAAAATGCAAATAGTTAAACCATATAATCCAAAATAATGTAGTTTTTAGGGGGCCCGATAGCGCATTGGATAACACACTGGCTTGGAGAGCGAGAGGTACCGAGTTCGAGCTCCGTAGGGCGGACATGCTTTGTAGGCTGTTATTAGTGCCGTGTATTGCAGGTTGTCTGTTCTGTTAGTAGTTAAGACTTATGTCTTCTCTCATTTTTGTACTTGTGAATTGTTTCAATTGCATAACTGTACACTGTAACCGGTTGCGGTTTGTCAACCGGATTGTTTCAATAAACGAAAATATTATTATTATTATTAAGCTGTGTATTTTAGGACCACTCCTTTAAATACATCTGGTGTTGTGTTGTCAGCTTTGGAGCCATTGTGATGAGTTTTCTGAAAGAGGAGCGATATAAAAGAGCACTTAGATTACAATTCATTACATAATGTCTAACTAGAATGTAAATTCGACTTGTTTGGACTGATGAAAAGGGATGTAAACTGTCAGATCAACGAGTGGATGTTAGATGCCTCAGAAAGACACGTGTTTACCCTCATTGCTAATTACTGATTTTTATCAGTTGCTATGCAATATTGCTAATGCTAACGCAAATTATCAATCAGAATTTTTGTGCCACTGCCACTATCATTCGATCGGGCTACATGTGGAGTTTGAATCCGTGACCTTAAATTCACTTCGATTCTTACATGGTCTAGCATTGAATCGAATGACTTGCTAAACAATTGTCTAGTACCAACTCAATAAATTTCAGTTGATGGTATGTACACGTATCTAGCATATTGCAAAAGCATCATTTATCTTTCTTTGGTTAGATCTAATGCCAGGTAATGACAAGTTCTCCTAAAGGTGACTCAAACTGCGAAAAGTGTGAGTGCCTTAACTTGAACGAAATGCAAGAATTATCTTCACTATGCAACCACCTCTTACCGAATAGAATTACTTTTTTCTCAAGCTCCACGCATAGAACAAATCTCAGTCAGTTTACTTGATCGTCAAACATGTATGAACACAGTCATGCTTGTATACATAGATTAGGGTGGTCCTAGAAAATGAAAGTTGTTTAAATTAGTTCTCCAACCCGGCATATGGCGACGTCAGGTATTAATAGGTCGCAGTTAAAAAATTAAAAGAAAATAATAATATTTAGGACTTGCCCACAGCTGACAAAGTTTTCATAATTTGCCGCTGGTTTCCTCAAACTTTGTCATGACATCGGCACTCAGCAAGGTTTAACATAATTGCATACAAGCAAGCAATTAATGTGCAGCCACAATATAATTGCTGAATAATGGAATCAAAGTCGTAAGAATGAGTTAATTTTATTATCAGCTTAAGATACTGAATGCAAAACTTCGAAAATAATCAGAAAATGTAGCCGAGAACATCAACATTAATTTTGCCGATGAATTTGTCAGTCATCCGATTTTGACCTTAGTATGGCTGCAGTCTTTGTTGGCGTTCAGAACAGCTTCCTATGTTCCTCTACAACCTGTAACAAGAACTGCCTTTGTTCTTCATTTCTTGTTAGAGAAGACTTAAATTCTTGCACTAGTTAGAGAAGACTTAAATTCTTGCACTAAACATTTTTCAGCGAGATCATTAACCTCTTTAACAGATTGGGCAACCTCGCGGCTTCTTTGGTATGTTTGAATGAGACCCCATTCGCTTGGAGCATACTGTAGAAAGTCCTCAGAGAGTTCCAAAATGTGGAAGTATCTCATGGTTGATGTAGTAACGAAGTTGTGGAGTCCTTTCGTTATAGGTTCTTGGAATAGCGGGATTCGTTTTAATGGCTCGACAGAACCTGAATTTTCGTTATGGGTCTTTACCATGAATCTCTTCGACAGCATGAAGAGCAAATTCAGGTCATTTTTCGGAGCCTCTGTAGACGATGCGCACTGGAACCAGTACTTGACATATATAGGCCTGTCACAAAGAGTGACACTTCCTTCAGATGATTCCAGACTTGTTCACCATATGAAGGGCCACGAAACTTCCAAGTTATGGTTGAACCTGGTTGCAGACAGTGCAGAGGTTCATATTGTGAGTGGAATATCCGCATTTTAAGTGAGCAAATGGCTCTGGCTATCCACCGCGCACGGTGTATAACTCCTGGATAGCGGAAACGTTTTCTATGTGGTGAAATGCCACCGAGGACTATGATAGATAGCTCAAGAAGTTCCCAGTAGTCATCTCTTGGCTGGAATTTCTTCAGCTCTGCCACTGCAAACTAAATAACCTCATCCTTCCATGGTGCAATCATGGCTGTCATCTGCTCATTCCCTGTGGCTGTGGAAAAGGAGGCCTGGTCTATTCTAGGCCAGAAATCTTTAAAGTGGCACAATGTTGGGAGACTTCTATATATCATACAGGCCAAAAACCATCTCCAACATGATTTCAGAAATGTGGTGGCGGCATGCTAAATTTAGAAGCTCTCAACCTATTTCTCATTGCAACAATACTCACGTGCCACCATTTCTTCCCGTATTTGAGGCTGTAGTATCAAAGCATAAACCTTAAAATGATTACGCAAACCCTATTCATCAATGCTATAGACCATCGCATGATTGTGACATTGTTACTGCTGTTCCATTATCAAGTTCTGGTACAGACAACAGCTTCCCGTAATTTCAGTTTCGTTGTTTTAAATTATGAACTATATTGTTACTGAAATTCCTCCAGCTGTGCCACTGCAAACTCACCAACATCTGGAGCAATCATGGTAACAATATAGTTCATAATTTAAAACAACGAAACTGAAATTACGGGAACATGCGCAATTATCGTAACTTCAGTTGGCTTGGGCAAGTCCTAAATAATTTTATATTTTGAAAATATTTTGGTTAAAGAGTCTCTATAAGTCATATCACCAAATGGTGGGTTGGAGGATAAAAAAGAAACAACATGAAAATTTGTCATTATGGATGGGACCACCCTAACATAGATACATGCCTACATAAATATAAACCTTGACATACATACACATACATGCACACAAAGAAATGCACCATGTGCATACCATCATGAAATTAGTAGAAACTTAAGGCAACAAAATACCCGAACATATGGTCAAGGCCTGGTAAAACTATTCTACCAAATGAGTCTAGTTCATGACCTTCAATTTGTAGTCCTATTTATATGCAATTAGATAAGCCCATAGATTGATATTTAATCGCTGAGCACATGTCTTTTAGTTCATCCATTTAAAAACGCTCAATTTATTCTTAGTGACGTCTAGTAGACTATAACTAATCGCTGTATCACAAGAATATTAGATTAAATCGATTTACCAGAGGGGCAAACAGACATCAAAACATCAGTTCTCAGTAATAGCTGGACATCATGGAAGTCAAACTCATACTGTTGATGAACTGTGCTATCGTTGTCAATTGTCAGCCGACCATTTCCAACAGAAATGATGCTACGCAAGAGTGTGAATTGTCTATAGATACTAAGTCCGAGATGTTGATCAACCTACAGCAGGAAATGAAGTCTCAAAGCGAAGAAATTCGCCAACTCGTGCTTAAACAGCATGGCAACGAAACGCAGGCTTGGCAGGAGATGAAGTCGGAATTTGAAGAAATTCGCCAACTCGTGTTTAACGAAACTCAGGCTATGCAGGAGATGAAGTCGGAAATTGAAGAAATTCGACAAATTCTAATTCAACAACAAAATTGGTCTAGAATTCAGCAAAGAAAGACAGGTATGATCCGATACAGTTAGCTATTTACAACTCTCATACAAGGCAATAGAGTTTTATTAGCACGTAGATAGCGACAGTGCACTTGGCAGTATATAGCTGTATACTGTGAAGTGTTATAAATATATATATATATTTATATATACGTATAATTATATAGTTATATACGCCCCTACTGATCATCCGGTTGCGAGTACACTACGTGTCCTGATCATTTGTTAGTTGTTTTTCACACGGGCCTCTGTCACCAAGCAGCATAATTTGGTACAAGCGAATGGTAGGAAGTAGAGTCTAATGGCAAGTTCTGCGATGCACAGGCCCCGTGTCCTGGATCTTGGGATCATTCATGCATTGTCGGTGCAAGACCGGGTGAGGGAAACGAGCTCATCTCCTTCGTTCCACGCGGAATATGGAAGCTTTTCTCTTCAATGTTTAGTGCTTAGATAGGTGATCGACCATAGAAGAGACCTGGACATGTGGGCCTCAAATCGTATCCTATCAAAGGGGCGCAAATAAAAAGGCGCAATCATAAGGGCGCAATCAAAAGGGCCCATGTTTAAAAAGGCGAACATCAAAAGGGCGCATGTTCAAAAGGGCGAATGTAAATAAAGAGCGTGTTTATAAGGGTGAAGAGCAAACTGACGAAATCAAAGTTCATTGAGGCCCTAAAGAAGGAACAGGGCTTAAACGAACTAAAAATGGAACAATTTGTAGCTGGACAACATCCGCCTGCAGGAAACAAGAAATACAAGGCCTGCGCTGAACGGCTGAAAAGAATCGTTGCTGAATATGGGAAGCGTTCGAATCTGCACTATTTAGGGGCATTGCACACAACCTTGAATTACAAGCTTAATTAATAAGCCAATCTGTAATCAGCAACATCTACGTCTATATAATTATGACGCTCAATCTTACTTGTTTAATCATTCGTGTTAGGGAACGTCTTTTGAACTGTACCCGCTAGCTGTTGGATGAGGAGCTATGGAACTGATGGTGTTATGGAATAGAAAAAATGTTTAAAATTGCCACGTTTCATACTTTTCATTTAAGATAATAACACTGGACAACAAATTTTAACTTTTTTTGCCTCCCATTTTTAAAGCTGTTTTATATAGAATTTGACACGCTGAATCCAGTGGTGTTCTCAGAATTTTTGTATCAGGTAGGCTAAGGTTTTTGAGCAAAATGGTTCGCAAGATTTTAAAAGAAATGCACAGAAATTTACTTAATGCATACATTTACAATGTACTTGTCATTTATTTTTGGACATTTTAAAACTGAACAACCGCTGATTTGCGTTTGTATTCAATGCCAGAAGCCTCTCTGATCAATGTCAAACAGTAATTAGACAGCATACTAGTGTTCCACACACCCTGGAGTCGTTTTTCCATTGTGGCAATGTCCTGATGAAATCGTTCGCCATGTTAATCGCTGACATCCCGAAGATTTGCTGGGGAAAATCCAGACGGGATTGAAATAAACGTATATCTAGTAAAATTCATCCGATGCAATGCGTGAACTATCTTTTCAACCAACTGAATATAATTTGGTGATTTGTTATTGCCGAGAAAGTTAACGTCCTTCAAAGACTGCCACCCATTTAACTCAATATTATTCAGTAGTTCGTCAAAGCGACTGTCATTTATCAGTTCTCTTATCTGTGGACCAGCAAATATGCCTTCTCGTTATCTTAGCTTCACCTATGCGAGGAAGCTTGTTTCTTAAGATTTTTGAACCCCTTCCCTTCTTTGTTCAATGCCTTGACAAAGTTCTTCACTAGTCCAATCTTGATCTGAGGAGGTGGTTTACTGGGTTCAACAAGTGGTTCGTGATGAACTTTCCTTTGGCATGGCAACAAATGTTTGCGACGTGGCCAGTGGGTAGCTGGAATCTATCACGACTGTCTCACTCACAAATGAAAGAATAATACTTCGTATACCCTAGCTGCATCCAACAAGGAGCTGAAGAAGTGGTACAAGTTTCAAATCACCATATACAGGGTGCGGCAAAATAAAGTAATACCGTGCAGTGTTTGGTTGATATCTCAAGAACGAAGTTGGATTTTTATAAGAACATTTACACGGCCATTGGTCATTCATATCTACGTACAATTGCCAAATTACATTATATTATCACAACAATTTACTAAGTTATGCTATTTGAACAGAGACAAGCCCACGCTTTATAACGTGCAAATTTTACGGTTGCGTTATTGGTTGTACTGGAACGCGCCACTGCCCTGCTACGTCGGTTCAAAGTTCGTGATACCAAACGCGTGTTCTTCACGGATGAGAAAAACTTCTACCTCAACCCACCTGTCAGCAACCAGAACAACCGCGTGTGGTCAAGAGGAAAGAAGGTCGATGTCAGGCCAAGTCGCTTGCTGGTCCAGAGGGAAAAGTTTGCAAAACACATTATGGTGTCTGCTGGGGTCTGCTTTGGGGGTAAAGGTCGGCTCCACTTCATCGACGAGAAAGCGAAAGTTAACGCTCAGTATTACCTTCGTCGACTGCTTCCGCAGCTCATTGAGGACTGCAACCAGTTGATGCCAGTCGGGTTCATTTTCCAGCAGGACGGCGCTCCAGCGCACACGGCACGTGTCACGCAGGAGTGGCTGCACGCAAACTGTCCTGAGATCATTGAGAAGGACCAGTGGCCACCAAATTCCCCAGATCTCAACCCCCTTGACTATCACGTGTGGGGAGCCATGCTGGAACGGTAT
Source organism: Aporrectodea caliginosa (assembly GCA_020284085.1). NCBI lineage: Eukaryota > Metazoa > Annelida > Clitellata > Crassiclitellata > Lumbricidae > Aporrectodea > Aporrectodea caliginosa. The sequence continues at coordinate 2,368,838 of JACEVL010000136.1, read as the reverse complement.
CACAAACTCCAGCCGAAGCCAAAGACAATCGCTGAGTTGAAAGCCGCTTTGCAGTCAATATGGGACAGCCACAGGCGCCGATCAACAAGGCCATCAAGAACTTTACCAAACGGCTGAAGGCATGCGTGCAGGCCAATGGTGGACACTTTGAACACTTAATGTAAAATTGAAAGTGCAATTCGTAAAGCTTTGTTGTAAAAATATTTCAAGTTGTACCATTTATTTTTCTTGTTTCTTTACAAAGTAACTATTTTTAACCATGTAAAATCGTGGGGGGTGTCGTGTTTGAAATAACATAACTTTGTCATATTTCAAGATTGTTAAATAACATTTGGAAGTTATATGTAGATGTGAACAGACAATATCATTGCCAAGTTTTATATAAAATTTCTAAGCGGTTGCTACAGAATTTGCAACACACTGCAGGGGATTACTTTATTTTGCCGCACCCTGTAGATAACAGTAATGCGGCTACTAATGCCTACTGACTGGATAGATGACAGTAACAGCTTTAGTTCTTGTGCCAGCAGATTCCATCCCTAAAGCCGAGAGCCCAGCAATTCCCCTTGACCCCTTCAACGAATTTCAGTCCCTGACTAGGTCATTAAATTTTAGCTCACGTTGAGTTATCAAATGAGGCTCACGGCACTGCAGTGGTTGGAAATCAGGATCACAACAGTCTTCTGTTTCCTTTGTCACAGTTTCACCAACGTCTCCGATGGTCAAAACAGCCCGTGGATTGGGTAGACCTACAGAAAGGCTATCATCACGTGGTAGTGGTCTTAGTGCCGATGGAAGATTAGGATATTCAATTGGCCTTTTGCTTTTGGAGGAATGGCCCAAAACATTTGTCAAAAAGAAATAACAGTTTGAAACATGATTTTGAGCTCCCTTCATGTCACTGAAATAGCAAACGGCATAGACGGCTGAGAACCAGTAATCCATGCTCTGAGATTGACTGCGTAAAATGTGCAACAAATGTGAGGTATCCAACCTTTATCGTGGTCGCCAACCTTATATCCAAAGTAGGCCTACAATTCGTATGCTTTCTTAACAAGGGAGTTATCGCCTTCTATTGAGATTTTTAAATGAACTCGTTGTAGCACAACGGCTGTTGGCGCATACATGTATACGTTACATTTCGAACTCAACTTGCTACTCTAACGTTTGAAAAACAGAAAAAATTGCCATAATGGTGAACCCATATATTTATTCTTAAGTATGCTCCATGCTATTTATGCCCGTTGATTATAAACATACGTACAAACTACATCAACGCGTCTGTGTATATAACCTCCTTTTATAGCCTGTCCTGCCAACATCCTTCATGACTAAGCATGCTGGGCATGCCCAGGCATGCCTAAGTCTTACTTTTACATTGCAACCTGCACTGAGTGCATGTCCAGGCATGCCTGGAATACACAAAACACTGCACCTTGTGGGCAGCATATAAGAAGACTGAAAATGTGAAAAAAATCCAAAAATGGGCTATATAAAAAACACTATACGTGATATGACATTTTCAAGGTCATTTTCGTGATCAGCAACCAAAAATAGATAAGGTACACCCAACAGTTTTCAAGAGGCAAAACCTCTGTTGTCCAGTGTAACTTAAAGTTACGTTACGCTCAGGCCCTTTTAATCCCTTACGTATTTCGCCCATTTGTTCTTCTACCTAATAAACAGGTTCTTTATTTACATTCGCCCTTACAATCACGCTCGTTATTTACATTCGCCCTTTTAAACATGCGCTCTTTTGCTGTTCGTCCTTTTAAACATGAGCCCTTTTGATGTTCGCCCTTTTAAACATGCGCCCTTTTGATTGTCGCCCTTTTAAACATGCGCCCTTTTGATGTTCGCCCTTTTAAACATGCGCCCTTTTGATTGTCGCCCTTTTAAACATGCGCCCTTTGGATTGTCGCCCTTTTAAACATGCTCCCGTTTGATTGCGCCCTTTTGATTGCGTCCATTTGATTTGCACCCCTTTGATAGTAAACTGCCGCAAATCACTTCAATTAGTAAATTAGTAGCAAGTCCTGTGATGAGATTTAAACAAGACCAGGTATATATTACTGTTTGATTTCATTCATCGTATTCCTGATATATCCGAATGCCATTCAAACCCAGGCCAATACCGGCCTTACCATTGTGCGAACCGTGCAATTGCACAGGGCCCGCAAATAAGGGGATCCGAAAATGTCAGAAAATTAACATGAACAAGACACGCTAATAATAATAGGCCTATTGTGGTTTCAATTAACTCTTCTCTTTTATCAAAAAATATAAAATAAAAGTCAAATGGTACTAACTTAATTTTCTGCGACATTTTATGTGACATTTTCTGGCTCCCTTTGGTGGAGAGGCCCGAAATTCTCAGTAAAACCTGTGATATTTGCGGGCCCCCTATTGTGGGGGGCCCTAATTATACTAATGCTATGGTTTCAAATTAATCTTCTCTTTTGTCCAAAATAAAAGTCAAATGGTACCAAGTTGAAACCATTTGACTTTCGTGTTTTGGCATAATATTATATGTTGTCCCAAAAGATAACATTGGATGCAGAAATGGTAATCATTTCTGCACCCAGATATAGTTATACTTTGCTTAAATTTTAAGAGAAATTTTACATCTTGCATACTTGTTTCCGCGAGCTATGCCTAGAAAAAGTAAGGGTCTCTGGTCCAAAAAGTTTCAAAACCACTGTCGTACGCGATTCTGTACGGTACCTTTGTTAATTATTTTATATTATTTCTTTTAGATTTTAGAGGATTTTATTTTAGGGTTTATTATTTAGCACATATGTGTATACATGTATATGATTAGCAATGAAAAATAATTTTACTTGTGTCATGGGGCCGTACAGTTCACGCTGCACAGGGCCCTCAATATACTAGGGCCGGTGTAGTAGGCTGAATAGACTCCCCCTTTTAAACACTCCGGAGTCTATTTATCCCAGGATTTATTGACTCGTGGAGTTAATTCTTACTAGGAATAATTGACCGGTGGAGTGTAGCCTATTGTCACTAGGACTAAAACACTCCTGTTGGTGAATAGACACTCCAGTGGAGTTGATTCTTCCTAGGACCAAATGACTTGTTGAGTGGATTCTTCCTAGGACAAATTAAATGGGGAGTCTATTCTTCCCGGGTAAAAATGACTTGTAGAGTTAATTCTTCCTAGGACAAATTGAATGGGGGAGTTTATTCTTCCTGGGAACAAATGACTTGTAGAGTTAATTCTTCCTAGGACAAATTGAATGGGGGAGTTTATTCTTCCTGGGAACAAATGACTTGTAGAGTTAATTCTTCCTAGGACAAATTGAATGGGAAGTTGATTCTTCCTGGGACCAAATGACTTGCTGAGTGGATTCTTCCTATAGGACAAATTGAATGGCGTAATCTTAGATAAGAAGTATCTTCGGTGTAGGACCAATTAACATCGAAGAAAACTCATTCAAACGAAAATAGTCAAATACCGGCTACACATGTAGCGCTTCTGAGTAGGCATCCTTGAAGGGGCGCTATATAAATTTTCTGAAAAAAATAAATAAATAAAATAAATAAACATGTGATAATGAGTCCCCATTCAATTTTGGTAAACATTTAGAATCGGGTGCATAGGTTTCGTGGGTGTCGGTTAGGGTCAGGGTTATGCGTCGTGAGATTTGGTTAGGGTAAGGTTAAGCGTCGTGAGAGTCGGTTGGTCAGGTTTAGGGTTAGTGTAGTCATTAGAAATCATGGTACCTTCCTCGCAGTCGCAGCATGCTAAAAGATACCGTGAAGCGACAGTAAACTTATGCACCCCGATACTAAATGTATGCCTCAATTTGTCATATAAAGAATCAACTCTACAAGTCATTTGGTCCCAGGAAGAAGCAACTCCCCAGTCAATTTGTCATATAAAGAATCACCTTTACTAGTCAGTTGGTCCCAGGAAGAATCAACTCCCCAGTCAATTTGTTCTAGGAAGAATTAACTCCCCCCGTCAATTTGTCCTAGGAAGAATCAACTCCCCAGTCAATTTGGTCCTAGGAAGAATCAACTCCCCAGTCAATTTGTTCTATAGGAAGAATCAACTCCACAAGTCATTTGGTCCGATCTTAAACGAAAACACTCCCGGAGTGTTTATTCGCTGGGTGGAGTGTTTTTGTCCTAGTATGGATTAACTCCTGGAGTCATTATATACTAGGATAAAAACACCCCGGAGTCTTTTTGTCCGGGGAGTGCATTCAGCCTCCTGCACCGGCACTGCCCAGGTATTGCAATCTTCATAGGTTTCAATTAACGCTGGTAAACACTTGAATTACTTTTGCACTCATTGTATAAATTAGGATGATGGTGACTTGGTAACTGTTATGTATAATTTATTATAACATAACAGTTACCAAGTTACCAGTTAGTTACTTGCTAAATTTCACGGTTTAAATTTTAGGCATTGTAAACACGTCAAATTCAGTCAAAACACCGAGCCAACTTTATAGGTAAAATAGATAAATGCGAAAAAATGATGTGATGACACGGATTCACGGTCATATAAGCAGTGACAGCGGATGCATGCATGCACAGTCCATAGCTCTATGGAATGCGGGTGCATATTACGTATTGTTCTGGCGGGTCAGTAAGCAAACAAACAGTGTAAGTAGCATTAGTAAACATAGTGAATTAAATCAACATTTAAATCATTAGTGCACAGCTTCCTTACAAATAGCAATAAAACTCGGCTCAGAGGCCCTTGGTGGGCCGCACCGTTTTCACCTATGGTAAAAAAACGGCCCTGCAAAACCAATCGGTCCGTTCTCGCTGTATACGCTTCAGAGCCTCAATTTCCTTAATTATAATTGGTACGGTATAGTCCCTATGATACGTTGATAGATTCTTGCATCTTGAACATGGTAAGCCTACACAGTGCACTCAACCATTCTGCCCGAACATATTATGAATTTCCGGCATTGTTAGGCCTACATAGAGTAGGTATAAATTTAGTGTGATGAATAATTTTATCAGTAATGACTAATAGTTGTCACGATACATATGATACAGGCATACGGAGAATTGGCCGATTTATCTGTGTTCCTGTGTCCTCTCTTTGTAATATCAATCAACCGGGTCGATCTACATAACACACATTTGACTTTCTTTCTAATTTATTCTGTTATCTTGTATTGCACGTTGCCAACCTCCTTTTAGCAATTAAAAGAATAGGCCTATAAGTCTTATATTTATATAATAATAGGCCTAACATCAATTTTTAAATTCGCATAAAGTTAATAGTTAACACTTTCAAATTGTTCAATAATATTGTATTAGATTATAATAAATAACTTTTAGGATAACTCTTAGCAAAGAGCAAAAAGCTTGAAAATTTAACTGTCTATGCAAGCTACCTCTTTGAAAGGTTTTTAGTTGGTTTGAGTGCACTGTGTAGGCTTACCATATTGTTCTTACGAAGCAGATTTGGTGTTCGGGCTGTTCGTGCATTTGATTCGCGAGAATTCCATGCCTCTGCATGAAATCGACTGCCACTCTCTCTTCGTAGTTCAAATTCACTTACTTCCTTCAAAAAGCGGCTCAAAGGTCGCTGTTCCTCTTTGACTTTCAAGCACATGAACATCTAACTGCTTCTTCTCCTGGCAGCTGACTATCTGCGCCTCAGATTAAGATTTCTGTTTCAGTCTCATCATAGACCCCTTAAATTGCAGGACTGTTACAGTAGGCCCTCGTCCTCAGGACTTGGATCTTGGGTCCATTCACAATTTACAGTGTCTATCACATAAAAATGAAAGAATCGTCCGATTTTGTTCTGCTTGTCTCGACTAGAGCTATATCGGGGAAAATNGTCTATGTATTGATGGATTAATATTGCTAAAAGCATACGATCGTTTCATGTGTTTCAGATTAGATCAGGAAAATTGTATAACTAACGTTATTACGATGTGAAAGATACGACGTTGATCAAATAAGACGTCTGATCAGCACGCGCTTCCTCCTCTCTGAGCTCCAAGAAAGCGATTAAATGCGTTGCATTAACAGTTATTCCCTTAAAGTCTGATCAGTCAAGTGTGAACAGAATTCCACAATTCGCATGCAGGTCTAGACTTGATCTGAGTTAAATGACTGCGCGTGCAAGCTAGGCCTCTCTTCTCTTCGCGATCAATATGGCGGTCGACTTCCTTCAGGTGAGAAATCAATATTAGGCTTATGCTAATGTAAACCTCTGGATAAGACAAAAATAATGGTTTGAGTCCTTTAAATACTAGCGACATCTAAAGTCGATTTTTGCATATTATTATAAAAGCTGTGAGATCCTAAGTTTGCTTGATGGGTCAGTGCATAACACATGTAAGTTTTCTGGTTCTCAATCTGGATTTCAATCATTGCTGAACACAGTGGACGTCAAACTTGAACTTTTGATGAACTTTTGCAATTGTAATTTGCAATTGTTGGCAGATTGCAAGTCGACAATTTTGAACAGAAGTGTGTGATGCTACATGTGAATAAGAAAAGTTTGTAGATATTAAGAAAAGGAAAGATAAAATGGATTTGGAAGGGATAAACTATTATAGTCTAACCTCTTGAAGATCGAAAGAAAGTCTTCATAAATTTCTGTATCTCGCAAATAGTCGCCTCTTTTTCAAAAAATAAAATAGATCGCAACACTCTTGATGCCAGATGCCACAAATCCCCTTCCTTGGCCACGACTCTGAAATCTGCACCGACACGCTTGTTGCATTTACAAAGCACTATATAGCTGCAGTGATTCATTTAGCAATTCCAAACTGTTTGGTTCCCATTGTAGGTAAATAAGCAAGTAAATAAGTAATAGGCCTAACGTATTTGTTAATTCGCTATTATGTGCATCAGTGAGCGACGATTCGTAGGCTTCAGCTGTGACACAATAAGAGCTTGGCGATACAAATTAACCTCTTTGCATCGTCTCTTGTATAGAGGTCTTGTTGTGAGTAGTGTCCCAGATTGCTGGTGCTGCATTGCTAGAATTTATTCGCGGTGGGATAATTAGACCGATAGCTCAATGCCAGGAACAGATTAACGATTTAGCTTATTTGAAGGCAAAGATTATGGATGGCTTGTAGCGCTGTAGGCAGATTACAGTTGGGAGCATCTTGCGTTTCAGAAGTGCAATCTTGTAATTGACAAGTAGCCTGATTATTTTTTACCAGTACATGAATGATGATGTCAGACCTGTGGGTTCCTGTCACTACTCGGGCCAATTGAGCCACAGGTACCAGCATCAATCAATTAAACTAGGCCTATGCATAGTTTTGATTGATTGACGCTGCTATGGGTCTATGGGCCTATGGGCCTACTGAATGGGACTGTATTGATTGATACAACGTACCGGCCTAGGCTTGCTGACTGCCAGGGAATCGAGCGCCCAGCAGTGGAAATTCGATATTTATTGCATTTATATACGCTGGAGTTGACCTGTTCTCCATTCTGTACGAACATAATGGTAACTGGCAATGGTGGTGTCAGCACCTAGGCCGAAGGGGATATAGCCTCCTTCAGCGTCGCTTCAGCCAACCTCTCAACGAGCCAAACCTAATGCAGGAATACAATATGCCTCCACAGATGATTTAATCTTGCGGAATTAATTACCACATATGATTTAATAATTTCATCTGCATAGCTCAGATATCATAAGTAAGCCTACCTCAAATCGGCTACTTACTCTGTTATGATATCGGTTGCCTTTCACGACCTGTGCATCGCTGTTACTTCGTTGTAACATCAACATTCATTCCTGCAACACTTGCCAATGCTACAAAAACTTCTTTTAATGGTGGCTTTTAAGACCATGTCAAGGACAACTTTACACTGACTATGTCGGAGTCTGTTTTATATTGAAATTGAAGCGTGTTATAACTTATAAGATGGGCCTGGTGTATTTATGTCTTCTGTCATTTGTGTTCTTGTGAATTGTTTCAATTGCATAATTGTACAGTGTGTACACTGTAACCGGTTGCGTTTGTCAACCGGATTGTTTCAATAAAGAATATTATTATTTATTATTACCCAAAATTCAAAGGTGTTTCTTAGATGAGCCTGTTGCTTAAATTGTTATTGCAAGCAAACATAAAATATACTGCAAATTCCTAATTTTTTTATTCTTAATATATGTAAAATGCACAGGGGTCCGTAAGACAAACAATGGCACCGAGTATTGGGCCATGATCTACGAATTTTAGGTTATGCGTGCAACCTAAATACAACGCGCCTTTTACTTTTCTGAAATTTTATCGAAAATAAATAATAATCTTATGACTTTGAATAGCGTCACTCTCATAATGTTCAAGGCATTAATAATGGTCGCTGCATTGGCACACGATGATACACTATTAGGCCTGTTCATTCTCTGCTATAATTATAATTATCATTTGAGCACACGAATGTATGGTTAGAGGAGATAATATTGCATTCTGTATAAGCACTGTCGTAACCGGAAGTGGCACGGCGACCTATTAGTTAGAGCGCTCGTCCAGTAGTGTTCGGGTTCCATCCTCCCCCAACGCAGTTATTGTGTAGGGGCCTTGAGCAAATCCTTCACGCACAATAGCTCTGATATCGATGCTCTGTCGTATGGGCGTGTAAACTTTTGAGCTTTGCAATCAGGGAAATATCAAATACAGCTGTGTTGTATTGTACAGGATGTAGATTTTGATGCTCACGTGAGCTAATTAACTTTTCCGATTTGTCAAGTAACTGGGTCATTATCACGAGACTAAACATGCAGCACTTCGTAGTAGGTCTACTGTAATTATCGTGTGGTTAGGGGAGATAATATTGCTATTAACACTGTCGTTACAGAAGGTAGACTCTGATATTCACGTCCGCTGATGTATTTTCGCGATTTGCTTAGTCAATGCATCACTATCACGAGGGTACTAGGGTACAAAGGGTAGACTACAGCAATTCGCTTTATTGTAGGTCAATGTAGAAGAAGTTCTACGCTGGAAAATAGCAGAGAATAACAACACTAGCATTGTGATAGACGGTTTAATCTACAAATCTAATATAATCTGAGAACTTCTGTAGCGCCACTAACATAATATTCAATGCATTAGTAGATGATCGCTAGTGAGCGAAGTCGTTTTGCAAGTCAAATTCCAGGTTAAGTCCTGTTAAAAGCCAAGAAAATAATACGAGAAGACATGTTCACGGAAACAGCCTACAAGAAGTCAAGAACTCGCCCAATATCCCACATAATTTAAATTAAGATCCGTCGTTCCAATGAATGAACCGAGCTCCGCAGCCTCTCATTAGAAGCAATATGTTAAAATATGGCCTGCAATTTGGGTGGATGTGGGGCTTAGAACACAATTAAGGACCGAGACCTCTAGCCTAACTTGCATTCAGAATCACCACTAAGACTGCAATTGTAGCCTACACTTGTAAGACAGACTTTGCCGAAGAGGTCTTCCCGAAACAATGGTCAAAAGGATAAGACGTGTTCGAGTCAATAGAAATTCCAGTTCGATTCGACTTTTAAGCTGCCGGGGAGTCGGCAGCGCAGAGGATGGAATTCCTTTTTTTAATAAAATTGTAGGATTTTATCGTTTTCGTTAGCTGCGGTAGAACGTTATATTATCTTTGATAAGAGTTATGACGGTTATTCAAAATGTTATTTATATTAGATGCTGTATACAAATTTAATCAAAATCTCTTCTTAGATCCGTCATATCCTTCTCTCTTGACAATTTCTGTCCATCTTAGACGGCTGAAGACTAGAACCTATACGTCCTACAGGTTGAGTTAATGTGCTTTTTATCCATCTAGTTTAACTTACGGAAATCTTGCTTGCTTGTTTGTTTGTTTGAGCCACAGGCTAAAAAGTCAAATCTTGCGACGACTAATTCGATCACTTACAATCATTCAATCGTCCTGAAACTTGGCAGATAGACTCGCCCTCGCAGACACTTCATTCTATAAAAATTTCAGCTCCCCAAAAAAGGCTAGCTTATAGAATCGGGGACTCAACTTTTCGAATCGGGGAATCCCCTTTTCCGACACGCAGCGTTGCCATTGGCCAGCGTTGCCATTGGCCGCAACAAAAACCGGCGCGCTGCCTCATTAAACGCATGCTATGTCGTAAAATGAACGCGGACTATATATTTGTAGAGGTAACTGCTTCGTAAGACGCATTATAGGATACTAGATGGATATTAGTAAAAAACTTTGTTTTTACGGGCTGTATTTTATTATCCATCTAGTTTAACTTACGGAAATCTTGCTTGAATATAATTATGTAACTATGTTTGAGCCACAGGCTAAAAAGTCAAATCTTGCGACGACTAATTCGATCACTTACAATCATTCAATCGTCCTGAAACTTGGCAGATAGACTCGCCCTCGCAGACATTTCATTCTATAAAAATTTCAGCTCCCCAAAAAGGCTAGCTTATAGAATCGGGGACTCAACTTTTCGAATCGGGGAATCCCCTTTTCCCATACGCAGCGTTGTCATTGGCCAGCGTTGCCACTGGCCGCAACAAAAACGGGCGCGCTGCCTGATTAAACGGCCGCTATGACGTAAAATGAACGCGGACTATATATTTGTAGAGGTAACTGCTTCGTAAGACTCATTATAGGATACTAGATGGATATAGTAAAAAGCTTTGTTTTTACGGTCTGTATTTTATTATCCAATCATTTCCGCGTGTCTACCGCCTCTCCTGCATTTTTTACGGAAAAGAAGGAGAATAAGAATTTAGCATTTCATATCGCGGCTGACAGTTGAGAGAATCTTGGGTAGCGCCCACCTGAGCTGCAAGACCTGATACCCCAAAAGTAATCAGAACATGCTGGTATGTATATGTAGTAGGTTTAGGTCTGAATATGTGAATTGCTGAACTGTTTAAAATGTACATGAAATTACAGTTCTGTAGCTAAATCGTCAGGGTCTGACATTAAATTGTCAGCATAACTAGGCTACAGAAAGGTTTATTATAATTATAGACCAAATATTAACACAGTGATCTCTACGCCCAAGGAGGCGCAGATATTTCAACGTCATACAACTACGTCATCTTGCAACGCGCTTATTCAGATTAGTTAGATAGTCAGTCATGTGTGCAGCACCCTTTATGACAGAGGTTCCCAATCTTTACTTTGCCCCGCACCCCTGAGAAATGTTTGACCAATGTTCGAACCCCCTACAAATGTATTATCACATTTGAAGACGCATACACAAAATTGTTATTACTGAAACTTGTGCTTACAAGCCTTAGGCTAGTCTTACAGGCTTACAATGTTACATGGAATCAAACTTCTAATCTCACGATTTTACCCATACTTTTTCTATGACAGCTCAACAATTTATAATGTATTATCAATGCATTATTATAATTCATACTATCCCTCTTTGTCGCACCCCCTGAAATGACATGTCCACGCCCTGGGGGAGCGTGCACCCCAGTTTGGGAACCCCTGCTTTATGATATACTTAACCCTTTCGTTCCCAGTGACTCCATTTGGAGTCATTAGTGTAAATAATTTTTTTTCAAGAATTATTTCAATTTCTGGTAACCAGGGTTAATTTGTGATCAACATTCATATAATACTGAATCTTTCCAGATAGGCTAGCATAATTTTGTCTACCTAGATGGCGCTGCAATAATAGTCTCAACATTGACCTTTAGAGACGAATTTTCTTCTTTCGTTTAGCCGCCATTTTTCTTATGCAACAAAAGATATCCAAAAGTAAGAAAATTGTTATGTTGCTTTTTTGTATATCCTTTAGCAATAAAAAGAGTTGTTATGTTATTTAATGAAATAATTACAGAGAAAAAGTGAGTTTTTAACATGACTCCATTTGGAGTCAATGGGCATCAAAGGTTGAAATAATGTATAGCATTACATTTCTTGCTGTTTCTGTGTGACTATTTTTGACTCAACAGCAAATACTAAAACCGTTTCCCCAATTACTAAGAAATAACTTTTGATGCAATTTCTTCTAATTTTAATATTGCACAACTATTTCCAAAAGACCAAGTAAGTAATTGTCTCTGCAGAAACAGCCTTCTTCACGCTCCGAGGAGAAATTCAGTCATGCATTTCAATGGGGAAAACTGTCTCCTCCAAAGCCATGTGACAACCTTTGGAAACATAGGTTCAGTGAACCTCCAGACAATCAATCTCCACTGGAACACTTTCAACATTTCTTCCCACAAGCATTGATTGAGCATATTGTGGAGCAAAACAACATATATATGCTGTTCAGTGTGCATCCAGTTTCCGAACAGACTTAGTTGAGATGGAACAGTATTTGGGAGTGCTCATGAGGATGGGTATAGTTCAACTGCCAAGATGCCAAAATTTAATGTACTGGTCAAGGGAACTTAGATTTCCTCCTTGTAGCGAAATATAACTTATCAAATCTATTGTTAGTTTACTTAATTAATTAATTAATTTCTAAGGTTAGAATAAGATAGTCAATTACGCGTGGCATTTAGTTAATTCATGGGTGGCTTTCATTAATACGTAATTAACTGCCTAGCGAACCGTTAAAACAGCGTTAACGGCTCCATGACGTAATACGATTGATCCAAGCGTTACTGTGACGACGTAATGAAGGAGCGAATAGAAATGCGTTGAGAAAGGACTTGAAATTTGGAGTTCAAGCGAGTTGGACGATTGGGGACGTTCCTGCGATTGGAAGGACGTTTTCGGTGAATGAATCGTCAGTTTCGAGGTTATAGATGACTATGCATCTTGCGATGGATGATAGCATCGTTGTGGAGGACTTTTAATCGAACTTAGGAGTAGCCGTTGAGCATAAAAGGGCCAACGAGTGATCCTTTCGATAAGTCTACTTGGAAGCGTAGAACGATTGAGTTTTCGTCGTTTCTACGTGTGGATGATTTGAACTGCAGACGTTTACGAAGGATTGATTAGTCTTCGTATAACAACTCTAAAGCAAACGATACGGATTTACCTAATTCCGGTTTGTCTGTTGTTGTGACGATCCTTTTCAACAACTACTTCGACGTTGGACGAACTGGTTGGAAGACGAAGCATAGTTACGATTACATGTCTTCGCCGCGACGCTTCAGAAGAAGATTCACCTCCGTTGAAATACATATCCTTCGACGAAACCTACTCCTACATTGAAACCAGTTTCTACGGACTCTACTGCGGTGTTATCGAAGCGAGACTGAAGTTGTCTGAGGATCAGATAAGCTCATAAAACATAATTATATCATATAATAAATAATGCCACTCATAGGTAGATAGGTATTTATTTGAATTGTATGTCAATTGATTGTTTTTTCTAATTAATACAATACAAGACTTTTCTACAAAGATGCCTAGTGTTTCCTATAACCTTACTTGAAGTAATGTAATGTTCTACTCTGCCATTACGGACGCAGCAAAAAAGCGACTAATCCACATTAGGGCTACATTCCTGTTGTCCCCTAAACTCGAAGAAAGAGTTGAAGAAAGAGGGCCTAGGATCTGCTGACACAGCTGTTGATGCTAACTCTGGTCTAGCTGTGTGACAATGGCTTGATAACTCCTCAGTGCAGCTTTCATCAACCCACACTGCAATGGAGTCAATGACCTCAATCAAGAGATGGGACAGGAAACAGCAAAAGTATGTCAGCATCCATGTCCAGCTATTGTCAAAGAGTATAATGAGCACATGCGTGGTGTTGATCTCTTCGACATGCTGATATCACTATACAAGGTTGACCATAGCAGTCCAAAGTGGTACAGGCGTATATTCTTGTGAGCGCTGAACTTAGATGCGGTCAATGATTGGCTGTTATATCGTCTACACAGGAAGAACAGAAGAACCAACCAAATCGAGAATAGTTGGATCTCGTTGAGTTCACAGCAATCATCAGTGAGGCACTTGTACAGGAAAACAAGCTGCCACCAACAGTCACTCGAAAGCGTCCGTCGTTGACCGCACTGGCAGAAGAGCTACTGCTATCCATTCCAACTTCAAACGATGTATCAGGAAGACTAACTTGTCCCAAGAAAAGATCTGTAATACCTGTTGCCAGTGATGTGGTGCGGTTTGACAGCATCGGACACTTTCCAGCTCATTCGGAACCAAAGCAAAGATACTTACTTACTTACACAGGTGGCAGTTAAGTAAGTAAGTAACACAAAGAACAAAACTGTTTTCTTACTTATCACACATGTTAATTATGACTCTACACATAGTTACACACTTGTGTGTGTGTCAACTGAATGTTAAGTTTGTTTTCGAAGTGCAGCCATTGAGTCCCATAGACGCCAAATAGAGTCATTATAAAAAAATGTCAAAAATTTAATTTTTTATTAAAAATTCATTCTATTATGTTTCAGACTATGTTACTGATTAAAAATAAGTCAGCAAAATATTTTTTCATTAATCAAAATTAAATTGGGAATGAAAGGGTTAAACAGCTCTATATTATTTAGGCCTATATCCTTTACGTTTCAGAACCGCTCCTCCAAAAACTAACATAATCGTGGTCTTGTGCTGTCATGTCGGGAGCAATATTATTCCAATTAGTTTTCTTTAAGGGATGCTATATAAATTTGCTTACGACATGCTTAACTCATCAATAGGGGGGGGTTAATAAATAAACGCATAGGTTTGGGCTAACGAACACGGGTGTAAACTGGCAGATCACAGAGGGAATGCATATATATATATATATGCCTTAGAAAGATACGCGTTTGGAAGTTGCGTGTTTATCTTCATATCTGGTTACGGCTTTTACCAGTTGCAATGAGACATTCTAATGGTAATGCACATTATCAGTAAAAGTCCATGTGTCAATGCCATTATCATTAGATCAGCCTACACATCTGGATTTCGAATCCGTGACCGTAATTCCACTTTACCTTGATCGTTGCAATTGCTAATTGGCTCGTTTGCAATCAGTCCTGAATGCGGCAGCAAGGCTAGTGTGAAACCGTAGAAAGTGTGCCCATGTTACACCATTGTTAGGCGACTTGTTGCACTGGCTCCCAGAGGAGTACCGTATGGAACATAAACTGGCTTTGCTGGTGTATCGGTCTCTGCATGGGGCGGCACCTTAGTGCAGCCTGTGTTGGTGCGTCGACATCGAGAGGTCGGAGATGGGAGTTGACTGATCTGCGTTGCGAAAGTAAAAAACGTGTTTCGGTGACCGTGCCTTCTCTGTCGCCGGGTCCATATGTTGAAATAGTATTGCACCTTGAATACGCTTATCAACTATCGTTGACACTTTCAAGACGAGACTCGAGACTCATTATTTCAATATTGTTTACTCTGACTAAGTCGATGAGTTAGTTATGCACTCTTGTAATGGCATGTGCTGTGTTACGGCGCTGTAGAAATCGTCGTATTCATCATCATAATCGTTGTCATCATCATCGTCATCATCATCATCAGAATCGCCCAAATTCAGTATATTACTTGAGTGCATCATGACTACATGCGTATACAATTATAAATAATAAATACATAGGGCCTACATACATACATAAATACATACATACATACATACAAACAAACATACATACATACATACATGCATACATATATACATACATACATACATACATTAGGGTGGTCCTTAGCAAAATAACAAAATTTTCTTTTTATCTTTTAATGTCTCCCACCCTCCTACCTGATACTCCTCCACTAGAAACTTATTGCTGCCGAAATTGGTTGTGATTGGTGCACATTTAGGGTATACTCAATCCACTTCTTTGTTCGTGCTATACAAAAATATGACTATGCGAAATTGCGAATAGTTAATTTTTTTTATCCAAATATGCAGGGAGGGTCCAGGGCTAAATTATATACTGTAGCCTATACTCAGAAAATGATGTGACGTGCATTCTATTCAATTTTTCATATCTGTGTACTTTCTTTACTGAAATAGTTTAATAATTGAAAATTAGAACTTTTATGATAATAATTTATATAGCTATAGTTATTAGCTACTGGACTCCACTGGAAATACATTGCACATGCAACTTGTTAGATATTTTAACCATTACAATGCAACTGGTTGTAGGTGTGTATTGCTGACTATTGAGCAATGAACATGCCCACTGCCGAAAAATAATTTTATTACCTATTTACTAGCATATACATGTACACGGCTGTCTTGTGGTCTCTTGCTGAAAGAAAGGAACTTGCGTTTTGGTGGAAAAGCTGCTGGAGAGAAAAGTGCTCTGCTTGGCGTACAGGCATCATATGCTTGAAATTCTTTTCGGAAGCCTTCAGAACCTCCACTGGATGGTCCGTCCACTGGCCATGAGATATCCTGTTCGAGAGGTTCAAGGCATTCTGGTCCAATATTGTTGTCGCAGATTATAAGCCTGGTATGGATTTTCCGGACATTGCAGATGCACTCTGTGATATTTCGGTTGAGGTCTTGGACTTTGCGATCAATCAGCTTGAACTAATACAGCGTGCTGACTATAGTCAACTCCTCGAGCGTCCTGTAATGTTCTTAGGAGGAGTTCAACCTCGCACAGTTTCCTTCATGAAACCAAGCGCAATTCACAGCGCCCGATCCATGGCCATGTGCTTAAGGTCTTGCTGTTAAGAGGTTCGGCCTTAAAACTGACGAAACGAGAGGCACAAGATCTTGAACATTTCTGCGTCTTTGGTGTCCGGGTTCCTCTCCTGACTACCGACTGCAGCTCCTACCAGTGACTTGAAACTACTGAAACTACTCGAGCATGACATTTGACTCGCCAGCTTTCAAGGGTGTTCTGAAGAAGTTGCATGAGCAGCCTTTTTTATTGATATCGTAACGCAAAATTAGCAAAAACTTCAAGTGGATTGAGCATACCCTAACTATTGACCAATATTTAAGAAATGTTATACCAATTAGTTTCTACCTAGGGAAAACCTATTTGAAGGGTGGGAGAGTGCAATTTCGAAATTTGAAAAATAAGGACCACCCTAACATACATACATAGGCTACATACATACATGCATGCATACATACATACATACATACATACATACATACATACATACATACATACATACATGCATGCATACATACATACATACATACATACATACATACATACATACATACATACATACATACATACATACATACATACATACATACATACATACATACATACATACATACATACATACATACATACATACATACATACATACATACATACATACATACATACATACATACATACATCGCATCAGGAAATATTAGTAGAGAAGTATCCAATTTTGTCCGTGCATATCAGCAGAAGTTCATCTAATTAGTTTGGTTAATGATTTTTAATTTAGTCATGTGTTTCTGCGATAAGATATATTCATGTGTGGCCGTTTGATAATTGAGCACGTGTATTTTACTTCCTTGGTTTTAAAACGAGCTGTTTAAATGGCCAGCAGTTGTATATAAATAATCGCTGGGTCATAAGATTTCCTAGATGGTTTCAATTTGACAAACTAGCAAACATACGTCAAAACATACGCTTCAGTCAGTGCTTAGCACTATGGGAGTCAAACTTTTACTGCTGATGCACTGTGTAATTGCTGCCAATTGCCAGTCTACTATTTCAAACAGAAATGATGCTTGGTCTACAGGTGAGTGTCAACTTTGTATAAATATGAAGTCTGAGATGGGGTCTATTCTTCAACTGCTGATGAACCTACAAGAAGCTGCAGTTCGCAACGAACCCCATGCGATACAGGAGATGAAGTTGGAAATTGAAGAAATTCGACAAATCGTGATTCAACTAAAAAATGGCTACGAAAGGCAGGCTATGAAGGAGATGAAGACGGATATAAAAGAAATTCCCCAAATCGTGTTTAAGGCGGAAAATTGCAGTGATACACAGGCTATACAGGATATGAAGTCGGAAATTGGAGAAATTCGCCAAATCGTGCTTAGACAGCATGGCAACGAAACTCAGGCTATGAAGGAGATGAAATCTAAAACTGAAGAAATTCGCCAAATCGTGCTTAAACAACATGGCAACGAAACTCAGGTTATGCAGGAGATGAAGTCTAAAACTGAAGAAATTCGCCAAATCTTTCTTAAACAGCATGGCAATGAAACTCAGGCTATGAAGGAGGTAAAGTCTAAAACTGAAGAAATTCGCCAAATAATGCTTAAACAACATGGCAACGAAACTCAGGCAATGAAAGAGATGAAGTCTAAAACTGAAGAAATTCGCCAAATCGTGCTTCAACAGCATGGCATTGAAACTCAGGCTATGCAGGAAATGAAGTCAAAAACCGAAGAAATTCGACAAGCTGTGCTTCAACAACAAAATCGGCCGAGAAAAGGTTTGTTATAAACTGTGTTTCATACATAGAGCCACTTCTTTCATGTGATCTCATGACATAAAGGCTTTCGTTCATGGTCCATCATCTGATCAACACTCACTAGTCCGTTCTATTAATTGTCTTGCTTCTGATCTTCACTACTGGATGTCGACTAACCGACTCTGCCTAAATGCTACAAAGTCTCAGTTGATCTGGTTTGGGACTAGACAACAGCTTTCCAAACTTGACTTTCAATTGCTGACTGAGAAATTCCCTGCCTACCCATAGCCTACTCTTCTAGTGTCCGTGACCTGGGTGACACGCTTGACTCCTCCCTCACATTCACGGAGCACATATCTAACCTGACTCTCGCTCCTGCTTCTTTCAACTGAGGCGTCTCAGAGCCATCAGACGATCGGTCTCTCCCTCTGTTTTTACCACCATAGTACATGCGTTTATCTGTTCCCGGTTTGACTACTGCAACTCACTTCTTTTGGGCCTACATATATGCTTGATGTCTTTCACTGGCTTCGTATCACTGCGCGCATCCATTATAAGATCCTCTTTCTAGTCTCAAAGGCGCAGCTGAGCAGTGCCCTAAAAGTATCTTTCTGACTATATGTGAAAGCCGTTATCTGCGACCTCATCTCGTTCCTTGCGCTCTGCTGATTGGCTAGATCTTTTTGTTCCTAGGACTAGGACTGCCTTGGCTCAACGCCGGGCATTTGCTGTGGTTGGTCCCTCTACTTGGAATGTCCTTCCCCTCACATTAACCCTCGGGCTACCAAGGGGTGGTTGCCACCCCCTAGGTTTTTTTCATCTCAAACTTTTTCCTATGGAATAAAAATTTGACCTTTTAAGTAGCTATAGGGGGTTCATTTGCACACGTTGTGAGGTAAAATGTGAGATGATATCTCACACCGTTCAGAAGTTATACCCAATATACCCGAGGTACCAGGGGGGTGGATACCACCCCCTAGATTTTCGACTATATCTTATCCGTCATTTAATATTAAGAGACACAAATTATACCATTCTATAGAGGGAATGTGGGGCTACATTTTTATGGTCACTGAGTTGACCTGAGACAACCGGAAGTGCTCAAAATAAATAATAATACGCGTAATATGCGTGAAAAATGGCTGAATGGAAGCACTCCCCCTTAGTTTTTGTCTGTAGCGTATTCATTTGTCTTCCTGGAAGAGAAACAAAGATACCATTCTTTAGAGGGAATGAAGGGCTTCATTTGCATACCTACATCTTTGTCTTTTGAATACCGGAAGTGATCAAAATAAATAATAATACGCGTAATCTGTGTGAAAATGGCTGAATACAGCATTACAACGTAAACCGATATATATGTATTGATATATATGTATGGATGTACATTTATACTATATAAACATGTGTAGGGATGATTTTGTGTATCTTTTACGCATAGATTAGTTTCAAAACACACATAATCTTATATTTGTTTATCCAAAAAGTACAAAATGTACGCAATAATATACAATATTGCTAATTAATGGGTTCCGTTGTTAAAAGTGATGTAATTTCGAGGTGCATTCACATAATGTACAACTAAATATACCATTCTGTGCAGAAATGAATGCTGAATCCAATGCTATATTACAAGTTATGATATGTGAAACCAAACACGAAATCCAGGGGGTGGTAACCACCCCCCCTTGGTAGCCAGTGTTACAAAAAAAAGCTTGGTAGCCCTAGGGTTAAGACTAAATTAATGACTAGTTTTCCTCTTTGGTCTTTTGTTCTTTAAAGACGTTTCTTTTCCCCCGGGGTTTTCGTGCTGAGAGCGCTTGAGAATAGTTATTCTGAGAGAGGCGCTATTATAAATCTTTAGATACAATACACTACTAGTCAACATTATTCATCATCGACCAATTTGGTGACGACCGTATCGAACCTATTTACGACTAACACGATTGCTTTGGGTAATTGTGCTCGAAGCTACTATAAAAGGATAAGTGTAAGTTTGATAACCTTTTTAAAATGTGTCTTACAATTCACAAGCTGATGCGATTTGTTGATTTATTATTTTCACCTGGTGTAATATTGTATAGGCTATTGTTAGTATATTAAATCGACCATAGAAACTGTACTAAGCGACCTGGGTTAACGTCGCCAGCGAACATCTGGCGTTCATGGGCTCAGATGATTATCAACTAAGGTCGTGATGTCAAAACAGGCATCACATTGTTGGGTCGAATCACTGAATGTAGTCATGATTCATGCGAAATTGCGAATGCTAATAAAGCCAGTGCATCGTGCTGTTGGCGAAATGATTACATAGTGGCTTGTAAAAAATGTAAAAGTGATTTATGTTTACATTTGTTGTTTTATATATATTAGGGTATTAAAGTTAGGAGAGATGAAATGGTCATAATTATGTTTAATTTTGATTTTTAAGAGCAAGCCAGACACAGTGTTCCCTCGGTTACATGCTTATTCGATGATTAACCTTCGTAGACCGAAGTGGGGTAGATTTCTACCCCAGCGGTGTTTGGATGTTGATTGCGGAGTAACTGTAGGTAGTCATAACTTGACGTTCCACATGTTTACAAGTTAAGACGCCCGACATATTTCCACACCAAAACCATCATCATTAATCACGTCGAAAATCCATCCGCCTCTTCTACAATACGCTATCTTGAGATCCTCGCTCAGTTTGGTCTTCGGCAACACATCAATGAGCCTACTCATCTCCTAGGTGGATGCCTTGACCATGTCATCACATTGGACGACCAGCCAATTGATGAATTACAAGTCATCCCTCCGTCTCTATGCGACCATTCGCTGATCCAGTTCTCTCTTCCCTCCCTATATCTTCAACCAGTACATACTATTCGGCAACTACGAGGATGGAAGTCATTCGATTCTCAGGCGTTCTGCACTGCACTTCGCACCACGAAACTCTTCTCCTCTGATGAATCGCTGGACACGCTCACAGTCTCCGAGCTCTTCGACCTTTTCTCCTCTACCACGACAGATCTTCTTGACAGGATGCTACCTCTACGCAAGGTCAAGACCCGACACCGTCCACTGGCAGTATGGTTCGACAAAGAATGCCACCAGTCATGCCGCCGTGCTCGCTGTGCTGAGCGACGTTATCGGAAATCCAAGGAACCCAGTGATCGGTTGATGTGGATAACTCAACTTCGATCCCTTCACCGGCTATACCATCACAAAGAGGCCGCCTACTGGGAGAACCTTGTCTCGCGTAACGAAAACAACCCACGACGTCCATGGTCTTCCATCTCGGGGCTTCTTGGTCGGCCGTCTCGTCCGCTCGAGACTCCAGCCTTCACTGCTGATGAGTTTCTTGACATGCTCAACACGAAGACAAAAACTCTCCGTGCCGCTACAGCTGATGCTACACCTCCGGTGTTCTCATCTACATCTTCCGAGTTCGATGGCTTTAAGCCTATTACGGACGCTGATCTAAGAACGGTTTTCTCGGGTGTTAATCTTAGATCATGTGAACTAGACCCACTCCCTCCATTTATTATTATTGACATACTTGATGACCTTGCACCTTTCTTTCTCTATCTCTTCAATAGATCGCTTGCTGAGGGTTGCATTCCTGCTTCCCAAAAACGTGCTTTGGTTTTCCCGGCACTTAAGAAAACTAATCTGGACCCAAATGACTGCAAAAACTATCGGCCTATTTCTAACCTGTCTTTTCTTTCAAAAACCCTTGAACGTCTGGTTTCAATTCAGATTGTTCCTTACCTTGAGTCTTCAGGCCTTCTCCCCTCACACCAATCTGGTTTCAGGGCGTTCCACTCAACTGAAACAGCCCTGCTCTCTATGCTAGCTGACATCTACTCAGCTACTGATAAGGCTCAGGTCACCCTTCCTGCACTTTTCGATGTCTCATCAGCCTTTGACATGGTGGATCACAATATTTTGCTCCAACGCCTTGAATCCTCGTATGGACTTAAGGGAGTCCCTCTTCTCTGGCTTCAATCCTACCTGTCTGGTCGCACCCAAATGGTTATAGATGGTAATTCCAGGTCTAACTGGGTGCCTGTCCCTCTAGGAGTTCCTCAGGGATCAGTCCTTGGGCCCCTTCTTTTCATTCTGTACACGGCTGATATTACCTCTTTGTTTACAAATTACTCTGCCACTGGTCACCTTTTTGCTGATGACATTCAGGCATATGTTCATGGTCCTGCGTCTACTCAACTCACTTTAGCTCGCCGTATTGAAGCCCTTTCCCATGACTTGCATTTGTGGATGTCTTCCAATCGCCTTTCGCTAAACTCTTCCAAAACTCAACTTATTTGGCTTGGAACACCCCAACAACTTAAGAAAATTGACTTTTCGCTTCTCTCTGAAAACTTTCCCAAATTTAAGTTCTCTACTTGTGTGCGTGACCTTGGTGTCACTTTGGACAGCGCTCTCACTTTTTCTGCTCATGTAACCAACCTTACACGATCCTCTAATTTTCACCTCCGGCGTCTCAGGGTTATTCGCAGATCCGTTCTCCTCTCTACCATGGTATCCATTGTCCATGCATTTGTCTGTTCCAGAATTGATTATTGCAATTCCCTACTTATTGGTCTTCCCAAGGTCCGTCTATCCCCTATTCAGTCTGTTCTCAATGCTGCTGCTCGATTGATTGCTCACCTTCCTAAATACTCCCATATATCATCTTTCATGGTCAACCAACTGCATTGGCTTCCTCTCTCTGACCGCATTCAGTTTAAAGTCCTTGCTTTGGTCCTCAAATCCAAACTGGGACTTGCCCCAAAATACCTCAGGGATGTCATTCGTCCTCCTCTTTCTGCATCTACTCATCGGCCTCTCCGATCTCTGGACCGGTCTGACTTCTTTGTCCCACGAGCTAGGACCACGATTGCTCAAACTAGATCCTTTGCCATCATTGGGCCCTCTTTGTGGAATGCCCTTCCCTTCACTTTGCGTGAGACTTTCCTTTCTGGATCATTGTCTTCATCTCTCTCTCTCTCTCCTTAAAACCTGTTTCTTCTCTCGGGGTTCTCGCACTGGGAGCGCTACTGAATGGCCTCGGCTGTGAGCGGCGCTATATAAATTACTAATTAATTACATTATATTACATTACAATTACATTACATTACATCATCATGTGATGTCATGTTGTCTGAGAAAGCCATTTCAGTCCAAAGTGTCATGGGGTAGAAATCTACCCCACTTCGGCCTCGACGTCACTACTTTTTCGTTCATAATGAAGATATATTTATAGAAGATAATAGCTCACAATTACGCTGCAATTAGAAATGAAGTGTTGATTCTACAATGGAATTAAGTTTTAATACTTGCCTCACTTTCCAAAACACAAAAATATGTATATTTCAGCTTATTGGCAGGCTAAAATAAAGGATCGAATGTAACATTTTCAGGGTCAACGAATCGAAATACCGCAATGGCAATATTGTGGAAATAGTACTATCCAAGATGGCGGCCAATGTGACCGCCAAAACACAAAAATATGTATAACTCAGCTCAGATATACGCTATAATGACAAATAAAGAGTCGAATTTAAAACTCTCAGGTCAAGGAATCGAACGATCGCAGTGGCAATAGTGTGGAAATGTTACTTTCCAAGATAGCGGCCAATATGGCCGTCAACCCTAACCCATGGGCTCAGATATAGCCATTTTTATGTTTTGGGGGCCATATTGGCCGCGATCCTGGAAAGCGATATTCCCACACTATTGTAACTGCGATATTTCGATTCCTTGACCCTGAAAATATTAAATTCAACGCTTCATTTGTCATTATGTCTTATCTATGAGCTGAGATATACATATTTCTGCTTTGACGGCCATATTGGCTGCCATCTTGAAAATTTAAATTTTCACACTATTGCTGCTACGAGAAAGCGATTCCTTGAACCCGAAAATATTAATTTCCACGCTTAATTTTTTTATTGTAGCCTACCATTAATCTGAGATATACATATTTCTGTGTTTTGGCGGCCATATTGGCCGCCATCTGAGAAATTAACATTTTCACACTATTGCCACTGTGATAGTTCGATTCCTTGACTCTGAAAATATAACATTCGACTACTTCATCTGTCATTGTAGCCTACCAATGAGCTGAGATATACATATTTCTCTTTTAGCGGCCATATTGGCCGCCATCTTGAATAGTAATATTCCCACACTATTCCCAATGCGATAGTTCGATTCCTTGACCTCAGAAGTATTATAATCGACACCTCGTTTGTCATTGTAGCTTACCTGTGAGCTGAGATATTACAAATATCTTTGGGGTAGAAAACTACCCCACTCCGTCCTCCGCTTCGGCCTACGAAGGTTAAGCAATTTGCGGGTTCGAATATGGTGTAGTGACCTGAGAAAGTTGGTTTTACACACACACACACACACACGTGTACTGTGTAACATTTGTTACCAAAAGAATATGTTTGTGAAAAGTAAAATTGAACGGCGAATCATGCGATACTGTGACTTATAGTCCACGACGATGTGATTCGTCCTTGGACGGCTCAAGGTCCAAGTGCAGGAAATAAGCCCCACCATAGTCTCCTTAGTGTATATAGGAGCCATACTTTACTTAGTCAAGTAATTGGGCCACGGTGGACGATTGGTTAGAACCGTTAGAGCGCTCGGCCTGTAACGCGGAGAATACGGTTTCGAGCCTCGTCCTTTACAGTTGCTGTGTAGGGACTTTCAGTAAGTCCCTAACTCACAATTGATCAGCGCCATCGATGTTCTGTCGTATGGTCGTGTGTGCACTTATGTGCTATGGAAGGATGGCAATATCAATGCACAGTTGTATTGTACTGTATTGTATTGTATTGTGTTCTATTAAAGCATTAAGGAGTTGCTTATGATTTCTACACAACGACTGTCTTGAGAAGGTTCAAGGAACCTGGTACCCCGTTTGAATTGTACCACAAATATTTTAGACTTGTAACCAAGGCACACGCAAGAACAAAACCCAAATCGTTGATTTCCGTTCCTTTGGTATACCTTGTGGCTGAAGGGTGAGAGATTCAGCGTCGGAATTTTTCTACCGTTTGGTGATGGAAAATTCCGTGAAACAGCGTCTACCAAAACATCCTCTCTGTCCGAGCTGTGTTGTATGAAAAAGGAACTTTCTGCCAACCAATAATTATTGCCGAAAGACAGCCATTCATCTATACTGCCCGTGTTTACATGTAGGCATATGTAGGAGCTTGACCTAGCTGATTACGTCCGACAACCAGTTGACGCAGTGAAAATTGTTGTCATGAGCATGACCTATTGGAAAGTCAACAAACCATTCTCACAATTGAGGCGTTAATAGTATCCCTATCATATTAACCATGGTTGAACTAGGAGCGCTCCTGAGTAGATTACTGCGAAGGGACGCTATATATAAAAAGGACATCCTCAATTATAATAATAATAATAATAATAATAATAATAATAATAATAATAATAATAATAATAATAATAATAATAATAATAATAATAATAATAATAATAATAATAATAATAATAATAATAATAATAATAATAACAATAATTACCTTTATAATTCGGCATTTTGGCTGGCTATAGACGCAGATGTTTAGAAAAACAAATAGGGTTTAAGAAGAGACAGTTTCGGGACGGCATAGTCTGGAACCCTTTAGTTATTTTGTGAAAGGTTTTCTAGATCTATTAAAATAATGCATAATTTTACAGATTTCATTTTACGGATTATCTCACAATGCACATAATCTATTACAATTGCCCAACAGCAGAGCCAAAAATACATTACGAAATGGCATTTACTGAGGCAGTGTTCATATATTATACATCTGGCACTGACCCAGTCATATAAATTCTGCAGACGACTATAATCTATGTTTTGTTGGCTTTCAAATGTTTCCTATGAAGGTTGTCCTCCTGGATTCGATTACCTACCGGAAGTTGGTAGCTGCTTCACACTCATTTCTGAAGCAATGACCTGGGATGCGGCAACTGAGAGATGTCGACAAGTGATGCCAGGAGTTCATTTGGCTGCGATTACAAGTCAAGAAGAAAACGCTGCCGTTGTCAGATATCTCCAATTGCATTCCAGCAGTAAGTAGCAACACGCGGAATGATTAGTCAATCCTTTTATTGTTTCCGGAGAATAATTTACAAGTAGTGATCCAGAATATTCATAATCACCGATCAAAAGTTTGGAAATTTAAAACAGACAGAGCACATGATTATCTTATTAACGTTTGAGGGAAGCAATCGACTACCCAGAAGGGACTGAAGTCCCGCTAAGTTAGGGATACCCGTGTACCATGTTAGCAGAGGGATGACGGTTGATTATACACAAATAGCATTGTCAGAAAAAAGAGAATAACTGGCTTATAGGAATATTCTTGATGGAGAGGATGGAATCAGTAGCGGGGACGGGTTTCCGATGAGATGGGAAAAGGAAATAATTAGTTTTTCCCAGGTTAAGAGAAAGTTTATTAGCCTTAAACCATTCCGCCACATGGATAAGTTCAGTGTTGGCAATAGATAGCAGAGACTGGATTGATTTATGAGAGAAAAAGACATTGGTATCATCTGCAAAAAGAATAAAGTTAAGCTGGTTAGATGCATTCGGCAAGTCATTAATAGTGAGAACAGCAGCGAACCCAAAATTGACCCCTGTGGGACACCACATGTAATAATTTTAGTTTTAGACTGACAACCTTTATAGCAAACACATTGGCGTCTTTGATCAAAGTAACTTTTAAACCACAAGAGTGGGACTCCACGTATTCCATAGTTTTCAAGTTTAGCTAACAGAATAGAGTGGTCCACCGTATCAAAGGCCTTGGCCAGATCGAAGAACATACCAATTGAAAATTTATTTTTATCGATAGCACTAGCAATCTTATCTTGCATGTCAAGCAGTGCCATCGAGGTGGAGTGACCAGATTGAAAACCATGTTGATTGGGATACAAAATATTCATTTTGTCAATATGTATATAAACGTTGGTACATTGATTTTTCAAGGATCTTAGAAAAAAAGGGAAGGATAGAAATAGGCCTATATAGTTAGTGACATCCTGGCTGTTACCCTGCCAGGGTATAGACCGGTACAACCTTTGCCATATTTAAGGAAGAGGGTACAACACCAGTGAAAAAGAAGATTTAATAATATCCGATAATGGAGCAGCTACATAATCAATGATCCTACTAGCAACAGTCGGGTCAATGTCGTCAAGACTTAGTGCTGAAGAATGGGTAGTGCGAATAGAGGTTGTTAAAGAAATAATTTATGCGTTTCAGGAAACGTTTGGCCTTCCAATAAATTTAGAGTAGACCACCACTCATAGGCAAGGTATTATTTCGTAACACATTCCATTCGCCTTATTCTACAGAAATTCCGTTAACTTACTACAAAGCAGTCGTCACTATCTGCCTTACAGGTCAGAATGCTCTTTATACTAGATAAATAATGGTTTTAAGTCTCTGGCTACATTCCAGTTTACTGTTTTCCAACACGCCTATTTTTCTCTTAAGAGTAAGCTTATATATAGAACTCTAGACATTGTAATGATAGGCTCATGCTCTAAAACAATCGTGAGATATATATATATACCGGGTGGCCCATTAAAAACGTTCCCAAACTTTGTTAACCTGGCAATTAAACAATTTTAAAGTAAATTGAATCATAGTAAATCAAACTAATCATAATTCATATTTGTACAATACAGCCACAATTTAGCGCAAGATACTCAACAGTTTGAGAGAAACTGTTGTTAGAACTGTATGACCCATGGTCAAAATTTTGCACAGTTGTTTTATGATAACGTTTTACGCGAACAAATGTTTAATTGATCCTCCGCCTTCTCTTGTAACGACCCTTAAACGCTGTTTCCACTGTCCTATAATTGACTTCTGTATTTGTGTGTCGTCGAAAAGAGACCATTTTGCTTCAATGACCTGCTTAAGTTCGTCAGTATTTAGAAACGCTTTTCTGCGACCAGCATACACAAGCTCCTGTAGGGCGTTCCATACATAGTAGTCCAGAGGATTTAGATCGGGAGAGTTTGGTGGCCAGGCATCACTGTGGATAAAATCAGGGGTGTTTGCTTGAAGAAATTGCTGAGCCAATCTGCAACGATGTGAAGGAGCACTGTCTTGTTGAAAGATGTAATTGTCGTCAGGTTAGAGTCTACGACATTGGGGAATGAGTAACAAACCGATGTAATACTCTCCATTGACTTTGGTTTTCTGAGGATCAATGAAGACGATGTCTGTTTTACCGTGCATCGAAACTCCAGCAGATACCATTAACTTTTCAGAGAAACGACTAGTCTCTCGTTGCAGTTGTTGGACGACCACTTCCAGGCTACCAGTTTCAATAAGCTTATTAATGACTCGGTTTATGCTTTGTCTTGACCAGTTTTTATGCGGATATTCCTGAACGATTCGCTTGCCTCGCCAACCCTTCTCCTCAAATGATATCTTAATAACAGCGAGATCATCATTTGAAATCACCATGTTTTAATGTTTACTACTTCGAGGACTAATTTAATCAAGACACTCTCGTTACTTAGCGGCGAAATAAATGACGTCGTTTTGTGCAAAATTTGTAAACAAATATGACGTCATAACCTTGCCGCAGGGTGTTACTTAATAAACGTACTCTCTTGAAATTTGACATTATTTTGTGCACAGAAATAATTGCTTAACATTTTGGTATAAATTAAAATTTGATATCTCTGAAATTAGATCTTGCCAGGTTAACAAAGTTTGGGAACGTTTTTAATGGGACACCCGGTATTTATATAGAATAATAGAACCAGTTCAAGAACACATGGAGACTGAATTAGAGAGAGAGAGGGGAGAGAGAGAGAGAGAGAGAGAGAGAGAGAGAGAGAGAGAGAGAGAGAGAGAGAGAGAGAGAGAGAGAGAGAGAGAGAGATAGACGGAGACGGAGACGGAGACGGAGACGGAGACGGAGACAGAGAGAAGGCTGTTGGTAAAAGAATGAAGAGAAGAGAGGAAATATAAAATGACTGCAATGGTTTGTGTGAAAACAATTATTGTAGGCCTACTCGTTTTGACAATTTTAGTACGCAACAATGACTGCGTCAGTTCGCGATATCCTAGTGCTGGAAGTTTGATCTGGATTGGTGGGCAGACGAGAAACCCCCGTGAATGCGGTGATCCTTACGTTTGGAAACCACTGAGAGGAATCGAAATGCCCTTCGACTATACCAACTGGAAACCAAATAACCCCGACTGCCATAGTTCCGAGGAACACTGCGTTCAGATTGTTGCAGGAGGAGGCCTCGACTACTTATGGAATGACAATAACTGTGACTCGCTATCCTGTGCAATCTGTGAACTACAGGTGTGAATGTACACAGTGGCGTCACTAAGGGGGGGAAGGGTGCGAGTGGTGCGAGCCTCACCGGGTGACACCTTTAGAAAGTTTAGAGGGGAGTGTCACAAAAATGACAAAATGACTTTCTAAGAAAATGTTTGTAGAGCTTCTGCAGAAATTTATTAGTTTAAAATTGATAATATCATAATATAACAACAAAAACATTTTTCGTCAGCCCAGCTCGTTCTTACTACCCTCCCCCCACATACCTTCGTCCTCGGGCCCCAAATCTACGCATGGTCTCCTCCGTATTGTGTGTACACAATAAAAATCCTAACGGCGCCGCTGTATGCAGGAATTACTGTTTACGAGTAACATTAGTAAACAAAAATACCTAAGGATTCTGTATGGTCTGGTTAGAGAGGAGGTCTACATAAATTTCTAAATTTCTAAATCTCCCTGTAGATTTACCGCGCTGGGTGGCATCAACCATTGAAATTTACGCTACTGAATACACAGAAAGAAAGTCGACGTGCCATACATAATCGCACGCGAGTTTATGCTTTCATGAACTTTAGAGCGGTTTCTTGTATTTAGATATAAATAAGCATATCTATAGGCCTATCCGTCGATTTTCGGAGGTTGCAGTTCAGATGCTATTTATTCTGAGTAAGACTATTGGCCTATAGACTAATACTAGATTAAAGAAGAAACCTTGTTGTAGGCAGTAAACGAACGTTTGTGTAACATTGAAATATGGTTTGCGGACACGATGGTCTAACACTAACTTGTATGCATAAAATATATACAAAGACATTGTTTGGTCAGTTTTATGACATTATTTTCTTGTAAGTTAACGTGTAAAAGTTAAGAAAGTTATGATGGCGATAACTAAACGTTGATCTATTGTTATGCAAGGTTGGTGACCGGTCAATTCTGCGCAAGACTATTCGGCGCAAGACAGTTCGACGCGGTCAATTTGGCACACGACAATTCGGCGCATGGACAATTTGGCGCAAGACAATTCGGCGCAGCAATTGGGTTGTAAAATATACCAACCAAAAAGAGTAAGAAAAACAGGGCAAAATCAACTAAAAGAGTAATGAAACAGCGCAAAATCACTAAGCCTTGTATAGGCTTAGTGCTTACGCGTGTAACTTCGTAGAGACTTTTCAATTCCAAAACTTTGAAATGACTACAGTTTTCTTGCATATTACAATTATATTTGTATTTATATAGAATACTAAAGTAACTAATGATTTTGAGAACTAAACATTTCTGACTTTTAATACACAATCATTGTGCATTTTATAGAATACAAGTTTGATAACTAGTCTTTCACTGGACAACAAATTTTCGTGAAAGTCATGCCTCTGATATTAAATTTGTATTTTCTTATAGGTTTCAGTGTGCTTGACACGAATATGACAATGAAATAATAGAATTGGGTACAATTTCTAAGAAATTAGCAATAGTTTCTATTGTCATAGAACAATACGTACATATGACATGTAGCAGTAAAGGTCCGCTTCTACTTCCGAAGCTGCTTTGCCTGTCTCTTGTATAGCTGCTCAGGATTATCTCTGGCGAGCGTCCAACAGTAGTCAGCCAATATGGAAGTCGACCAGTTTACCTGATATCGTGTCTCCATAATTGCAATGTCTTGGTGAAAACGTTCACCGTGCTCATCACTAGCCATGCCGCAGTTGTCGGTGAAAAAATCCATGTGGGAATGGCGAAAGTGGATCTTTAAGGACATAATTATTGCAGCCAAGTTTGTGATATATACATAGACAACATGTCCTCAACCAATTCCTTGTAGTTTTCTGCCCTCACATTCCCGAGGAAGTTAGTTGACACCAGACGAAATGCGTCCCAAGCTTTCTTCTCGTCACCCTGAAGCAGCTTGTCGAACATATCGTCTCTGAATAGCTGACAGATCTGAGGACCAAAAAAATTCCCTCTTTACTTTTTCTTCGCTGAGTCGAGGAAATTTGACAGCCAAGTACTTGAAAGCTGATCCAGTCCGGTCCATGGACTTCACGAAGTTTTGTCATCACACCAAGTTGATGTGTAGCGATGGTAGTAGGATTTTTGGGTTTCTACCAGTGCTAGGCGTTGCACATTCTTCTCTCCGACGTTCAGGCCAGTCTCTCCTCATGTAGTGCAAAGTCTTTGCTCGACTGTCCCATTCACATAGAAAACAGCAGTGTTTCGTATATCCAAGCTGGAGACACATCAACTACCTTCAAGTCGCAACAGAGATGTCATCCATACTTGCTGAACTGAAGACAGTTCAACAGGTGTTTAAGGTTGTCGCAGGTTTCCTTCATGTCGACAGCGAAGATTCCATTCTTGAAGTCTAGATCCAACTCAGGCTTGGCCTTCGACAGCTCCAGGTCGCGAATAAGATCGTTCAGTTCTGCATGGATGAGAATGTGTGGCACAGATGATGCACCGTGGCAGACGTATACATGTAGATCGTCATTAGACGTCGAAGGTTGCGGAGAACCCGAAGTCCGTTCGCTTCCATGATCAGCGTCTGAATCAATGGAAAATTCCTTCGGAGGATCCGGAATGGGAAGTCCTTCGTCGTGCGGAACTGGTCGGAGTGCAGGTGGTGTATTCGGGAGCGCTATTGTCCACTTCTTTTTCGTTGTGATGCCTGCAGAACAAATTTTATTGTCATTTTCGTGTTCAGCACCTCAAAATTAGTAAAGATTGGCTATTTTCATTTAAAAAGCATTTTGTGTGTTGTCCAGTGAATTATTAAAGCGCTTTCGCATCTACAACATATTTTTATATATAGGCCCTAACTAGAAATGGGAGTGCAGCATCGGTGGAAAAGGTACAACTAAAAGTCGAAATGGAATAGAAATAGAAGCGTTAACAAAAGGCACCGAATTGTCTTGCGCCGAATTTTCCACGCGCCGAATTGTCCTGCGCCGAATTGTCTTTCGCCGAATTGTCATAGCTCCAGGAGGTTTGCATAGGCTTAATATTCTGAACTGCTGGACCTATCGTTTGTGCGAAACATGACTAGACACAGTTTGTCCGTTTCTAATACGTTTATGAAACGTTTGCACAAAAATTTAAAGAAAGTCACAGTATTGACAATTAATTGGGTTCTTGACCTTGTAATACTGTTGGTGCATTTCTGTAATGCCTACTGTATGAAGCTTGATTTTCCCTATATGGCACACTGTGAATTCTGGGCAACATAGGCCTACCTGGTCGCAGGATATCGTACGCTGTTAACTGGGAGCAAAAGTAAGATTTGCAGCTATCGCCATC
Organism: Aporrectodea caliginosa; assembly: GCA_020284085.1. NCBI lineage: Eukaryota > Metazoa > Annelida > Clitellata > Crassiclitellata > Lumbricidae > Aporrectodea > Aporrectodea caliginosa. The sequence goes on along the minus strand of JACEVL010000136.1, from coordinate 2,335,952 downwards.
TAGTGAATGTCGATAAAGCTTGTTTATGAAGTTGCCACGAGAAAATCGGTACCAGAAGTTACCTTAGTTACAGAATTTTTGACTTCAACAGCTGAATATAAACAATAATATCGACGGTATGAAAAGAATTTTTCTTGTTAGTATGTTAGTAGGCCCTAAAGTTATATTATTATATTTCCAGATTAGGAAATAAATTTTTTTTAAGATAGGCCAATGCTGTAATCGTCTGAGGAAATCTATCGTTTTAGCTGCCCAACTTATTCACCCATAATGTTGTAGCATTATTATTTTTCATCGATCCAACTTCTGCTTTGGCAAGAATCCTTTCATCAATCCAGCTGATTTAAACAAGAAATCATTTCATCAATCCAGCTTCCATTTGAGCTGGAATTATTTTTCATCAATACAACTTCTATTTTAATTTAAGAATTTTTTCATCAATCCAGCCTCTACTTAAGCAAGATTCTTTTCATCAATCCCAGTTCTATTTAAGCAAAAATCATTTCCATCAATCCGACATCCATTTTGCAAGAATTCTTCGTCAATCCAACTTGTATTCGACCAGAGCTGAAACCCATGCAATGCCGAGTAACTTGCGACGCTAAAACGATAGAATACCATCGTTTGAAATTTTGAAATTAAGTTTGTTGCCCATAGTTTACATTACGTGTCCACACTTCGACATTTTGCCCTACAGACTTCATTCTGTCTGAATTGCAACTATAGTAGGCCTAATGGATCTATGATAAACATGAAACACCTGATCATAGTTAACTAATTAATAGAATTTTCATTTTATATTCACATTTTCGACATGGCCGTATGATTTTGAGATCCAAGTGCTTTTTCAGTATTTCGTGTGTCCCCAACCCGCTAACGTAAGTCTTCGGAACTCTATTGTGAACTCAGAGTGAATACAAGTCCTATGCACTCCGATGTGGACTCGGTACTATTGTGATGAGCAGTAAATAAATCGTTGTCTGATCATGTGGTTACATTTATTTGCATTATTGTGCTGCAGATGACTCCCGCAAGTTTCTATGGCAAGATATATATGTCTTTGTTAATGCCCTTTCAGCGGAGTCTGAAGACAATGAGTTGGAGTCTGAGAATGACAGTGACAATTAGTTTCTTTAGTTTATTTTGGATAGCCAATTTGTCAAAAAAGAAACCTTGTAGGAAACATGGAAAATTGGAAATAGCTCTACTGAAGCGCTTGACAGAACCGTTATGTTGGTATTATTTTTGTTTGTATTTTTGTACTTTGTATTTTGTATTTTTATATGTTTGTTCAGATTTGTGCATGTATGTTTTGCTTCTGCCTTCGGGCGTAATAAAGTACTGATTATTTTATGCTAAAATAACGTTGTTTCAAAACTATTAGCTAAGTCTGAAACTAAACGTTCTAGCACGGTACATCAACTACTGCAGTTATGCTGTTCATACTTCACTACAGTGTTTGTATTAACCCAATTTGCTACTTCGAATAAACAGATGTACAGCGTGATGAACTTATAACTTGTTGTGCTTCTTTGCTTTTTGCTTTTGGTCGTGCTCGCATTTTCTGCTGTTATTTAAGCCCGTTTGACGTAAAAAAAATACTAACAATGATGTCATAAGAGCATAATTGCGTCTTGATCTGAATTTGATATGATTGCAAAAAGTTCTTGCAAAACAGCTTTTTGTGTATAAACCGGAATGCACATAATTGTGTTTATTCTATTATCTTAAGGATCCTGAGTGGCCGAGTGGGTTGGTAGCCCGCTCGTCACGTCGGCGCCCCGGGTTCGCTTCCCGGTCGGTCGGTTTATCAGAGATTAATTTCTCGGATCTTTACTGCGGGTGGCTCGCTCGGTCGCAATATAAACGTGGAGTACAATACAACACACAACACAACACAATATACTGGGGCGCGGTGGTTTGGGGGTATGTTCGGTGCCTTGCAGCTGGAGGGTTGCGGGTTCGAATCCACCTCAAAGCCGCCGCGTATGGACCCTGGGCAAGTCCTTCACTCGCAATTGCTCATGCGCTTCGGCGTGAAACTCCGACTACAGCAGTAGTCGGGAGCGCCTCTGAATGGGAAATCTGGTAGGGGCGCTATAACAAGTGTTCAAATTAGACCCCTAAGCCGCCGCCGTCCGCCGCCTTCGCCGAAATTTTTGGTCACGCCGAAAATCCGCCGAAAATATTTCGGCGTCAGCCATCAGCCGCCAAATTTATTTAATAATTAGCCGCGGAATATTTCTAGGCTTATTTTCGGCGTACGTAAACAAGTCTTGCCGATTTCTTACCGCCAGAGGTCTAGCTAATAAAGTGTGGAATACGACGTCAGGTCGAAGAGTTACCATCCTGGTATATACGTCTTTGCTCTATAGCCAAACTCAACGATGGTCTAACTAGAGGAATTATCGCCCTTTTATATTCGTATCGACGGATAAACTGTCATTTAACTAAATTTCAGAAGTAATTTCTTATGAAGAAATTTGCGATTTCAGCATGAGCAAACGATTTGAATCAGCAGGAAGGCTAAAGGTAAAAATCATAAGAATTATGACGTACGAAACTGTTATTGATTTTAACGTGACAGTGTATAATAAATTATGCGCTCTAAGATCAATCAGAATCAGTGAAGAATTTTGCATTTTGGACATGAAGTGCTTATTTAGCGCTACCTTCTAAAAGCTCATGTACATTTGTGGTTAAGCAAATTACAGGGGTAATCCCGTAGTTTAGGTTGCTAAATTATTCTAATGTCTTCAATGCCGTACTTCACGTTGGTAAGTAAGCACTCTACCTATGTCCATCATAACTATAATCAATCCCGCTTCCATTTCATCGAGATTTTTCAAAATCAATCCAGCTTCCATTTAATGAAAAAAAATGACCCAACTTCTATTTAACCAGAAAAATATTTTTCATCAATGGATCTTTTATTTAGGCAAAGAACTTTTCTCATGGGTCCAACTTCTACTTAAGGCACCAATTATTTTCATCATTCCAGCTTCTATTGCATCAGAAACTTAGTTTCATCAATCCCGCTTCTATTTACGATAAAAATTATTTAGATCAATCCAACTTCTATTTAAAGACAGAAATGGTTTCATCAATCCCATTTCGAGTTAGCGAAACAATTTTATTCCTCAATCCAGCTTCCATTTTAATTTTACGATATAAAATAATTTAGCAACCTAAACTACGGGTTTACCATTACAGGTTACTAATAATTGTGCTTTACAAAGTCTTTGCCCGTTTGGCGGCGATGTTGATTTTGGCTGGGTTAAATTGAACATTACCATGTTCAGATACATGGATTTCCAATTTGCTGAACACTAAGAAGATTGCCATAAATTCAGAGTTTTAATATTATGTAATATTATTTTAATAACAGTCATTTTACTGGTGTAGGTAAATAAAATAGCTACCTTATGTAGGTTTTCTTTAAAATGAGCTGCAGATTGAGATTGAGAGTTGGAGGTTATGTTTATTATTCTTTGTTGCAGTAAATTATACTCAATTATGACTGTTTGTCCATGTTGACATACAGAGCCATTTTAATATGGTCATCAAACTTGTGTCTGCTAATAGACTTTATATGGTTTGATGTTGCAGGTTGCTGTTGAAATTGCCAGCTACGTGACATGAAGGAACCTCGCCTGTGATGATGTGCTGCCGTTCTGGGAAAGTAATGCCAAGTGCAAATGCCTGGACACTTTCCAGTAATGAGCCAAGTTGCTCATCTTCCCTGTCATCATCTGAAACATCTGTCCCAGTGAACTGCATGCATGTTTCCCTTACAGAGTCTATGGGTTTAATTGTCAATAGCAAATTTGAACTTTGTCTGCACAAGACATTTTGTCCACGACAATTATACACTAATAGAAATGTTGCTCTTTTAGAGAAAAACAGTGCATGAATTTATATTATTTTTCAAAATAAAGTAATTTGTTTAAATGTTCATGTTTAGTTGACACTTGAATGCTGTACGTTATGTTTAAAGAATGTTGAGCCATATTTAAGCCAAATTTGTTTGTGGTTAGCCGAATTTCAGCCGTAATTCTGGTTTTACGCGTAAATGTGGCTAAGCCGGCTATCAGCCGAATTTTTTGATCAGCCAGCTGTATTTTTAAAAAATTACGGCTTAGGGGTCTAGTTCAAATACAATCTTACTTACGATAAATTTACGATCTGCCATGTTTCAGGGCAGAAAACCTTAAAATGACTTTCTATAATTGGATGATCTACGTTCACGCATTGATACTTACTTTGACTCCAGAATCCAAAAGAGCAAATTTCAGTCACTTACAGACTCAAAATGTATAATCGACATCATCATCGTCATTGTTGTTATCGTCAACAACAGAAAACAAACCATTGTCATAGTCATCAACACCAGCATCTTCTCCGTCGGTGAACTATCTGTATGCAATCATTCTTAAACTTTGCGAATTTCTTCACATTGATATTTGCAATTTTCAGAAATAAACATTCATTGGTTGTCTACTGAAGTGTCATATTTTTTACTTAGCCTTTGTCTTAACTGGAAATGCATTTCATTTCATTCATTTCAGATATTTATATAGCGCCCCTTCAAGATTTCTACTCAGAGGCGCTCCCGACTACAGCGCGGACACTGAATCGGAGTTTCACACCGAAGCGCATGAGCAATTGCGAGTGAAGGACTTGCCCAGGGTCCCTACGCGGCGGCTCGAGGTGGATTCGAGCCCGCAACCCTCCAGCTGCAAGGCACCAAACATACCCCTTGAGGTGGATTCGAACCCGCAACCCTCCGGCTGCAAGGTACCGAACATACCCCTACACCACCGCGCCCCACTTATGAAAACGGGAACTGGAGAAGTTAAGTTACTGATGGTTAGGACTGAGATACTGGATTTGAATGTGACTTTAGTGACAACAAATTCGCCGTAATATGATAGCAGGATGGAGTGCTCATCTTAAACATGTATGGGTCATTTTGTAATTCTGGAACATTGGTTTCATTTGGGCATAGTAACTCAATTCAATTCAATTCAATTAAAAAAGTTTTATTGTTCCCCATCATAATTACAAAATACAACTATCAACACTAGTGTTATTTAGGCAACAAACGGAGAGCCCTGAAGGGTCACAGGACCCACTAACTAGGGCTACCTAAGTACCATATGATGTGGTGATAATGACGGTTCGTATACAGAGAACCAACAACAGATAATAAACAGAAATCAAAACAAACTTAACTAAGTGATGGCAACACAGCAATTTTAAATCAAAACAAACTTAACTAAGCGATGGCAACACAGCAATTTGAACAATTACATATTTAATAAGACAGCTCGCATGGATTTTTAAAATAAATTCAAGTTAGGCAGGTGACGAATGCTGATAGGGATTTAAAAGAAAAATATGTACATCTCACCTCATAGGTAAGCCCCAATAACAAATGAAGTGTCGAAAATAATATTTTCGCTGTCATTAAATCGATATCTCGTAGTGCCAATAGTTTGAAAATACTATTATCCAAGATGGCGGCCAAAATTGCCGCCAAATTAGAAATATGAGCTGAGATATACAAGTTTTTGTGTGTTGGCCGCCATCTTGGATAGTAACAATTCCACAAATTTGCCACTACGAGAAATCGATTCAGTGACCTTGAAAATGGTACATTCGACATATAATTTGTTTTTCTATCTTACCTAGGAGCTGACATATACATATTTTTGTGTTTTGGCGGCCATATTGACCGCCATCTTGGAAAGTAATACTCGCACATTATTGCCGCTACCGTGAGTCGAATTCTGGACCTGGAAAATATTAAATTCGACACTTAATTTGTTTATTCTACCTTACTTGTGAGCTGAGATATGCAAATGTTTGTGTTTTGGCGGCCATATTGGCCGCCATTTTGTAAAGTAAACTCTCCAACATTATTACACCTATTACAATTCAATTACAGGGTAGATTCAGTACATTTTTCTGATTAGATGTTACCTATGAACTAATATGTTTGAAAAACACAAATTCACCATGAGCGAAAAAATAACGACGTCGAGGACGAAGATAATATGGTAAATGTTTACCCCAGGACTACCCCTTGACACTTTGGCCTAAAATAACTTCTTCCCGCAACATGACATTTTCCTGGTTTTGGTGTCAGAATATGTCAGAGGTATTAACTTGTAAACACATGGAACGTCAAATTATAACTGCCTACGGTTGCTTCGCAATCAGCATCCAAACACCCCTGGGGTAATTATTTACCCCTCTCCGTCCTGCGAAGGTTAATGGCCGTATAATCTTTGAAAACTTCAAGAGCTGCAGAGCTAGAAATAGGTTGGCGCATGTACATACGTGTGTACATACAAGCATGCATTCGCAATTACAGACATAAATAGTTGCCCACATACACGGGTGTAAACTGTATATAATATGCTTACTAAGTACGAGCACAAGGGTAGAGATAAATACGTACAAACACTCGTGGGTCCAAATTCGGCTGAACGTTAATTGACAAGTCCTGATGATGGCAGACACAAAGTCATTAGGCATGTACGCACGTACGTACGTACATATGTAACCAACTTACACATGCTACATAGGCCTACAAAGCCCTACATACATGTGTAAGTATACTAACATAGTTTTATACGAACGTATGTACGCGCCGAGATATGTACTTATACACGTACGCACGTGCGCCAGTGAATTTGAATCTGCCATCATCATAATTAGGAACAGATGTCATAAGAGTTAGCTGTTTTTCAGGATACAACCTGTCACCAGAGGGTATCAGTTGACGTTCATCTGGATATCAATGCAACAGAGTCTTATCCATATACGGTGGAGGACCTCATAATTATGGCAATTTCTGTCATGTGATTAAATACGCTCATCCTCGTTTTTGGCCATTGAACATGTGTATTCCAGTAGTTTTTAAGCCTACAGGATGTCCTTATGTCATACTGTGTAGACATTCATAGTCATAAGATTGTTATATCAGTTATATGACATTCATTTGGCTCCCACTCTCAAGGCATAAGTGTTGGAATAATCGCAAAGCACGATGAATGTCGCGCTTCTCTTAACTTTGGCGATCTGTGTAATGACTGGTGGCAATTGTCAGTCGACCATTTCAAACGGAGATTTTGTTCAATGCGATGATTTGAGGTCTGAGATAGAATCCATTCGTCAATTGCTGATCACTCAGCAGCGAGCTGCAGGTTGCAACGAACATCATACGATACAGAAAATGAAATCGCAAATTGAAGACATTCGGAAAATTGCAATTCAACAACAAAATCTGGCTAGACGAGGTTTGTCCTAAACGCATTCTAACACTTAGGTATACGCTAAATACACGGTGGTTCAATGAAAAGTAAGCCAAACTTTGTATATCCTATAAGTACTTCTAACATGAAAACAGTATTTAATATTTTTGTGAAGAAACTCTCAGTAGTATGGTCTGATTATTTAATTAAAGCAGATGTTTAAAATGTCGTCCTTCTGCTTGCAAGCAAGCCTGGCGCCATTCGGCAACAGCATCGTCCATTATCCTCTGATCCAGACCATCCCACACGTCCAACATGCGTTGCTTCAGATCGTTTACATCATGGATTGCTGTCTGGTAGACTCGCTCTTGCATATCGCTCCATGCTTTATAGCCGACAGGATTAGATCTGGACTGTTCGGAGGCCATAATGTTGGAGAAATGAAGTCTGGTGTCTCTCTTGTTAGCATTTCGATGGTTTCTCTGGCTCTGTGGGCTGGGGCACTGTCCTGTTGAAAAACAAAACAGCCAGCCTTCTGGGGCTAGATTTCTGATAACAGGTAGAAGAAGTTGTGACAGAAGAACGTCGCGATAATAGGCTCCGTTAATTTTTACTCCAGGATCACTGAAGACCAAATGGGAACGACCAAACGTTTGGCTTACTTTTTATTGAACCACCGTGTACTACGAGGGATATGCTTACCACGACAGCGTGTTAATCTAGGCTACATGATGTTGTGGTACATAGCGCAGACTGACACGCCGTCGTGTTAAATGTATCCTTCGTCAGTAAAATAGTAAAGAAAAATTACAACAAGCAGAATGACATTAATAAAGACACTACCTTACTTATTTGATGGAAGTTGTTACATTTTTAATCAATTCAAATTTATATATACAACAGACTGCAATACCTACACGACATCAATTCATTGTTATAGTCTAATTTTATGTCTTATCTTTCTCGCTAGAATCAATCGAAAGAGGTCCTTTCTAAGCGTCCGTTCTTGCACGGAGAGAAATAGGTTAAACGGAGATTTTGAAATAAGATTAATAGCTGAAATAATTAAAATTCTGTTACATTACATTACATTATTAGGCCTACTTGTGTATTGTAGGTTGATTCCTAGCATATGACAATAATAATTAAAAATTTAGCTGCCGGACCCGAACAACAAATGCTTTAGGTCGAATGAAATGCTCAAAATGTCTTGCAAATAAGAAAATATATATATATATATGCAAAATGAGTGTGCACCATGCAGCAAAGTTGGTACTGACGTTATCTATGGAATGAACGGTAAGTCACGAGAAGCACTGGCCTCGGAATACCAATCTTCTGCAACCGGTCCAATAAAGAATATACTTACATTAGTCGGAAGTCTATAGACCAAGGCATCAGCCAACTAAACAAAGACAGAAAAGAGAATATGGTGTAACAAGCTGCGTTCTGTCAGCCTGGTGTTCGGAATAAACGAAAATTGATTGATTGATTGATTGATTGATTGAGAATGTGGTGTTTCATGCTACAGATGAATCGGATATGTTAGTGAGCCGGTCTGCACAGATTTGGTCTAACGCAACGCGATGTGCTGACTGACAAATGGAAAAAACAAGTGGTGAATTTCACCCGAAGTTGCAGGAGTAAGATTAACTAAGAGTTTATGTAAGCAATCAGAAACAAATGCGCTGATAGATGATTACCAGAGAATGTCCGCCCGATATTGGATTTCTTGTCTCCAAAGAAGTAAATGAATCATCAGTCAGAGTGGATGACGAGGACGTCTTGAGTAGTGTTTTCCGACGGAGCGGCTACTTAAAGGCCTTCCAGATGAATGTGCTTTTTCATAAATGGAAGCCCAAAGCCCGAAACCTTAAGTCCTGTTCTCGTGGTATAAGATGTGGCTGTAGCGTGAGTGATTCGGCTTAGATTTTCCTCGCGCTTGGTGAAGAATCTTTCGCGAAGCAGTGTCTGCTGCTTCCCAACTCTCACCGATTGTGTGCATAGCCTGAAATAAGGAGAACTTCATGCTTACCATACTCTAAAGATAGTCAAACATCTACAGCCTATGAATATGCAGAAAGTTGACCATTCGTGTCCGAATGACTAGCATACAACTTTTGTCACTCTACAATACATGTCTTATAGAAAACTAGACACATAAATTTCGCATGTGAGATATCACAGTGCCACCTATGTTTGTCAGCCTATTGTCCATTGCAATTTTCTCTTGCACCGAGGGACGATCATATTTGAATTGATGAAGAAGGTAAGGAATGAGAACAGAGTAAGGGTTCAGGAAGGTGAAAAGATAACGAGACTACCGTGCATAGTGTGTACATTCTGCTGGGCTTTCACGATCTAGTGAAATCATAATTTAGAAACATTGAGGATTTTACTAAATATCCGGCAATGTTGGCAACATACAATACAACAATATTTGACATTGCTCTCACTACAAAGTTTAGAACTGCACACACGATCCAATTATAGATAGCATGTGTCTACCTGTTTCTTACCAATAGCGAATATATTATTTAGCTCAATGTGCGGATATGCAATTGATTTAATAAAGAATATACTTACTTACTTGAGTGCTACATCATTAGAAAGAAAAGACTGAACCGGATTGGACACGTGGCCCGAATGAATGTCAGAAGAGCCAGCCAAGTGATCAACTGGACTCTGGAGGGGAAGCGCGGAAGAGGAAGGCCAAGAAAGAAGCACAAGAATGGGAACTGTTCGAGAAGATCGAGAAGATCTGAGGTGTCTGGAGATGACGGTGGAGCATGATGCTGTCGAGGTGGCGAAGGACAGAGAAGAATGGAAAAACTGCTTTGCCGATGTGCAGTCCTGCACGGGAAGGACTAAGTACTAAGTAAGTAAGTATACATACTTACTTACTGAGCGACAGCGAGTGAAGGTCGTGCTCAAAGTTTTTCGACACAGTTACCGCCTTAGAGGAGGCTCGAACAGTGCTCTCCGCATTACAGGTCGAGCGCTCTAAACAATCGTATAGTAATAACCAGTTAGGCCTACATAAATTATCATAAAAATATAGCGTATAAAACGGCATGTTAGAAGAAAAAGGACAAGAAAAACGTATGGCTTGTATTTAAACAAAAGTCGACTTGAATCTTATTCTGTTGCATTTTGCGTGTGTCCTATGCAGCGTGTCCCTTTGGATTCGATTACCTACCGGAAGCCGGAAGCTGCTTCGCATTTATTCCTGAAGGAATGTCCTGGGATACCGCTACTGAAAGATGCCGTGGAATTATGCCAGGAGTGCATTTGGCCGCGATTACAAGCCAAGAAGAAAACGATGCCATAACCAGATATATCCAGTCGCAGTTCAGCAGTAAGTATAACAACGATGGCAATAAGACACCTGCGTGCACAATTTTCAGGAATAATCTGCCGTATTATGCTGAATTACTGACTGTGTAAGAATCTGATATGAAAATTTCTCACCCAGAACAACCATAAAAGAACGTTAAAAATTTTAAAGTATAGCCTACGACAATTTAAGTCAAATACTGTAATCACCACAAAGAGAGTTTGATAACTGATACTCCGCGCTGCAAGGCAAACATTTAATGTACTTGGTGAGACTATTACTGACTGAGCCCAATAATATTTATATATACAAGCTGCGACGAATAATTGAGTACTCTGGTGCCTCTTAAAATGTAAGAAAAGAAGGAATTGAAGGTACGAAAATAATAAGAGCGAAAGCTTACGAAAGACGGAGAATTAAGAGAAAGAACACGAGAGACAGACATTTTAAATTGATTGAAATCGACTTCATTTCTGATTGTTTTAGAAAATAACATCGGATCTTCTCAGCAACTGGTTAATAATCCGCACAACTATGCGGTATGGATTAGTGGACAGAATAAAAATCCAGGTCGATGTGACGGACCCTTCGTGTGGAAAACACTGATTGGAATCGAAATACCTTTCAACTATACCAATTGGGCAAGCAATGAGCCGAACTGTGAAGGAGAAGAGCCTTGTGTTCATATTGTGCCAGGCGCGAGCTACACTTGGAATGATTCAAGATGCAACAGGTCATCCTATCCACTTTGCGAAATATAAGTGGCTTTAAAAACGACATACGAATCTCTTTGCTGAAGGCATCATGTACACGTGTACTCAAGTGTTTTATGCGACTATTTTTTTTATACCACTTGCGTTTAACAGTTTAACATAACATCACCATGAACTCCTATGAATGTGACAACGACGTGGATGGCGATTACGAAGAATTGCACCTTTTGTTTGGAGTTTAGCCGAGCATACACTTCTACAATGAAAGACTCGTTGCTTTTAGCCAGAATAATTTATACAATAAATAAATAAATCTGATGTCATATTTAATGTAACATTTGATGTCATATATTGGTCAACATGTGATAAACTGTATGCAGTTAGTTCCATGTCCATTTAGTTTCGTTCGACATAAGAAAACAAGCTAGCTGTCTCCTGCATCTTGTTCTCGTTCTTTATGGTTCTTGTTCCTTGTTTTTCTTGTTCTTCCAGTTCTTGTTCTTGTTCTTTATCTTCTTCAAATCGGATGAATATTTAACAGTTTTTTGGATTTCGACGTCTCGTATTATAATTTGTTACTTTGTGAGAATTATTCTGAAGGCTTTTATTATCATTCATTCAGAAACAGGTTTTGAACTTGAGTTCTAACTGCAGTGCGCTCTCAAACTCTCTTTGTGGAGGAAACAAGGTCTCCAATTATTTGTAACAGTCTGTAACAGTTGGCTACACTTTTGCGATGATTATGAAGTCTGAAAGCGATAATGTATACTGTATAGTTTAATAGTTCATAGCTGCTATAAAGATGCAGTTAAATATGCAGCCGAAGGAAGTTTAGGGCTTCATGCATTTACTGGTCCAAGAAGATATCTGAAAATCTCTAAATTTTCTCCTACTTTATAAAGGACAAACATGGGACCCCTTGAATGAAAATATGAAGAACATGCAAGATTAGAGATATGAGTCGGTCGTAAAGTAGTCGTCGACAAACGGCATAATCCGCACTAAGTAGGCTGTGACTATAAGCGGTGTGCATGGACATAGTTTAAGTGACGACCTAACTAACTAATCGGAGGATAAAATGGGCTTGGTCAAACTAAAATAGCCGTGGTAAAACTCAGCATCAATAGTCATGTGATTATAGCAAGGCGGTCGTCTTTGTACACAAACAAAATCCAAGTCCTAACAAATCATCTCCGATATGTCGGAGTCGAAGAATAAACGTGCCAGTCAGTAAACAAACATATCGCTATCATAATATCGAAATTTCTACAGCGCCCAAAGAAGCGAAGTCGAGAGCTTATAAACAGGCGCAGTGGGTCAAGATCAAAAGGGTGAGGGAGGCAGGAAGACTGTCAGACAGCTAAGGTGGGTGGTGTTTAGAGTTGACACGGCGAAGGAGGTGAGAGGAAGAAAATGAATCGGGATAGCACTTGTGGAAAAGCAGTGTTTTCAGTTTCGAGTGAACGACCTGTTGAGAGACAGCACAGTATGAGGTGAGTGAGGTTTTGGTGAGTTCGAAGGATGGATCAGTTATTTGTCGCAATACAGTAACTGGCGGGAGTTTGTTCCTGAGAGGTGTAACAGCTATGGCTATGGAACGATTTGCAAATTTTTGTGAGGAGGTGACGGAAGGGCGGAGGAGTGCGGTCAGAAGAGAAACGGCTCTAACCTATGAGATTGTATGAATGTATTTTGTGCAAATGCACACAACTATTACTCATGCAACAGATCTAATTTCGTCAATATGAAGGTCGGTTAATATGAAGGTCGGTCATTGACCAAGCCCATTTTTGCCTCTGTTAGGTCGTCACTTAGAAACATACTTTACTCCTTAATTTGAAAACAACATGGATGCGCATAGGGCATAATTCATTGCCTGATGATAAGATATAACTTAGATATCCTCCAAAAAACACGATGGACGTCAAACATTTCATAACACTGGTGGTCGGCGTAAATGGCTTCGATTAATTAACTACCAATTGACAAAATTAAGCACAGAAGATGTTCAATCCATTCGCACACTGTTTCTGACTCGGCAGGAAACTGCTGTTTCCGAAAGCCTCGCTATAATCGAAGATGGAATGGCAAGTGAAGAAATCCGACAAATCCTGCAGAAACGACGAAGCATCTCGCACAACTCCATTTATAATGCAATATAACAGGAATCACAACATATATTATAAACTGTAGGTAGCATTGTAGGTTATTAAACTACAATAACTCTGATAGGGTTAGGATTAAATAGACCCAACTTTTAACGGTTAGGCTTATCTATAGAGTTTATTGTTGTAACGAGGCAATATAAAACGTCATACGTCTCAATCGATTCTAAACACAGAACAATATTATTGTTTTACTCTCGATCAAACGTCCAATAAGTAGACTATCGCTTAAACTTAGGAATATTAAGCTTGATATTGACAAGTCAGTGAAACTGGCTGATTCAAATGAAAATTTCTTGTTACAGCATTTTAGATGACAACAGCAACTGTCGGAACAACTGGTTGTACTTTAGCTTTTGAAGAACCATTTCTTGATGCGGTTCTTGACCTCCTCGTGCTTGGCAGCGTAGATCAAAGGATTCGTGCAAACGTTGAGGAAAATGAGAAACACCGTCGCGTAGTAGACAACTACTATGCCATAATTGATGTCGATGAATGTGAGAAGATAGAAGAGTTGGTTCGGAAGCCAACAGAGGACAAAAGCCGATGAGACGATGATCATAGTAACAGTGACATTCATCTGACTGCGATGGGCGTTCGTCTGGAGACTATTGGCCATCGCTTGGTTAGTGTAAGTTCCGTTAATCGCCTGGTTTCTCTGTCTAACGAACAAGAGTATGCGTCCGTAGAGATACACGAACAGTATCAGTGGAATTATGAACTCCCAGACCATGACGAATCCATTATAGGCTAAGATAGAGTCTTCTTTGGGTGGGTTGTAGAAACATAATCCATCTACAACTTCGATTATCCACACAAATACAATGTTGATAAAAATAACAGTGATCCAGATGAAGACCAATCCAGCAAACAACATCCATCGTCTAAAGTAGGTTCGGTGAAATACCACATGAACGATCTTAAAATACCTTTCTGCAGCGATCAGGACAAGATTCGTGATAGACCCAGCCTGTAAGGAAAACACGCTGTTGTCACTAAAGAATACGTTACAGACGAACTTTCCCCAGCCACCTTCCATGTAGATTGTGCGTATCTTTATGACGTAGCACGGAATTAGAAACAAACAGGACAGGAAGTCGAGTATGACTTGGTTGATGATGAGTAGATAAGACTCCTTTGATCTAAGTTTCTTTGAAAGCAGAACGCTTAGTACAACGCCGTTCATAAAACTTCCGAACAGACCGATTACAATAACGAGGGCACAGAACACAACAAGTTGGCTGGCGCTGTCCTGTGAACTTGACTGAGTCGTCAATCCATTGAAGACGAGTCCATTGGTTGTTGTATCCTCCAAACAGTCCGCTGTCGACATGTCTTTCGTGCACCTCTGAAGAATTTTAAGAAACTGGGACGCTGCGTAACTATGTATCGCAACAAAAAACCCGTCTTATTTAGGCCAACAATTCTATTTCAATTTTATGCTACACCGAATTTCAATTTAATACGACATTAATGCCAAATACGCAAAACTGGCTTTTGGATCAACGGCGCTGTCGTAATATTATTATTTCTTGAACTTTCTGCATTAATACATCTCATTCTAATTTCTTAAGAGTTTCCTGAAGGATGCGCGTGATGTGTACTTTGAGAATATCCTTCGAAAGCATTGACCAGGCCTATATATAACCGCGCCGAATGGCTCATGCTTATTGCGTGGCGTTAGTTCTTAGATATATACATAAGCAGTAGATATCCGATATAAATGCCTGTCCATTTATTTTTGATTCCGCCCACTTAACAGCCTACTTCTGTGATATGTCAGTTTAGTCTGTCAGTCATTACTTTTTATAAATGTTTTCGTATCATGTAATAATAGCCTTTAACCAGTGATATGATAGGCTAAGTCTGCTGCTGTTGACTCGAGCTGCTTCTCCCGTTGGCTGTAACAATGAGTATGGCTGGATTGTTCTTCCTCTGTGTTACTGATAAGTCGATTGCGCAGCGAATGGAACAACTTCGAGGACACATGATTTGCCATCGATTCAAATGCAAGCAGTCGTATTCTACAGGTGATAAGTTTGCGATTTAAAACCAAGCATCAAGGACCTCATTTTGCAATTTTGTACATGTAGCTGCATCGGAAATTTACAGGGCGCCAATTCGTGAGAAACTCTTGGAGGTGCTCACACCCGAACAACACAAAACTGTGATCAAACGGAATTGCTTTCGAGCAGTTAACGGAAATAGGCAAGGTAGGATCAAAGAGTTAATGCCATAGGTTGAGGATAAATGAGAGGCTAACAGAAGGAGGAGTGAAACAGGCGGTTGGACGACTAAAATGAAGAGCCATTATAGGATATTTGGAACACGACTAAGTTCTTATTTGATATCCTGTTAATCAGTCTCAACTGAATAAACCAGACATTACAGTGTTCAAATCGATGAATAGGGGAACTGCCACAGCACAATAAACGTCACTCAGTGGCACCTTTGTATGTCTCTGATTAATTTCTCTCGAAGTCGCGCTATATAATTTTGCTGTTTTAACTGCAATTTCTGCCCCTCTATTTCAAAACCTATCTACAATGTTTCCAATGCTTACCGCTACTCTTTGACGTTCCAATCAATATATTGTTTTCTCCAACGAACTATAGGAGCTTTGCATTGAAATTTCACCTGAAGCGACCATCTCGATAGTTTGGGCATTACGATAACAGCGCTATAATAAGTAATTAGATGATATCAGGTTATGGCAAAGGTGGATTTCTTAAGGCCTCCATCTATATCTGCAGTCTCTCAGAGACATGGCCTGGGGCTCAAGCACAGCCGATGATTAAAGCCGACCATCTACTTCAGATAATTTTGAGAAAGGCTTTGGTTTACGTTAACGCTTTTAATAACTACGAGCATCTTTTTAACTGAATCTATCCATGGATAGATTCAAAAGAAGCGCACACTGTTCCATTGGCTGATGAGATCTCCATCAAGTGTCATCAAGTGTCATCGATTCATCAAGTGTCAGTTTGCTCGTATGCTTATCTGTGTGTATGTAACTGTATATTTATTTAGCCCATTTATATTACTCATTTCAAAAGAAACACGCTGTTCTATTAGCCGATGGGCTCTCCGCTATTTCATTCATCAAGTGTCATTTGCTTGCATCCGTGTCTGCGTGTATTTATATAGCGCCTTTACCAAACCTCATTATATTCCTCAACAGTGTTCTCTAGCTTGTCTGCATGTATGTCACTGGATATCGATGTAACGCCTTTAACAAACCTCATAATATTCTTCTACAGTGTGAAACTCTAGATTCCCTGGCCTCGGGGAAGTCGTCGTCGACAGCAACAGCAATTGACTCCAACCACTGCAAGATGAAGCAAGCAACGTTTCACTAATAGATTTTGTCAGTCGCATGACATCGACGTCGTTGACCTTACGCAGCGGGGCAGGTAAATCAGCGCAATTTAGTAGCAGATCTGTGGTGTGAAAAGTACAAGATAATAATAATAATAATAATAATAATAATAATAATAATAATAATAATAATAATAATAATAATAATAATAATAATAATAAATATAATAATAATCTTCTCTTTATTGTGACTGACAAACGCACTGCGCTGTACATTTACATGTTATGCAATTGAATCAATTCACAAGAACGCAAATGACAGAAGACATAAATCTTAACTACTAACAGAACAGACAGCCTGCAATACACGGCGCTAATAGCAGCCTACAAAGCATGTCCGCCCTACGGTTCCCGAACTACCTCTCGCTCTCTATGCCAGTGTGTTATCCAATGCGCTATCGGGTTCCCCCAGGTAAGTCAAGTTAAGGCTAGTGTACTGTTTATAAAGATGATTGGCGTGGTACTGAATACCTTATAGCACCAATCATCTGATGAAAAACTGGTTTGGTGGCAGCGGTGATATAGCAGGCGTCTCTTCAGAGGATTTTCCTGTTGCGTGGTTGTTCGTGACGACCTCTTCAGTAAACGACACTCGTTTCCTTTCCACGATTTTATTATTCTTCGATGACAAAATGCTCAACAGTATATTTGCAGCCTATCGACTTGACTGTCACACATGTACTCTGAGAAAGCTTCTGGCTGACTTGTCTCTTCTTGAGTCGTCGCTGCCGTCTCTCAGAGTACCTTCGCTTCGTCCTTCCATCCCTGAAATACTCTCACCCCCTTTCTCCCCTCCTCTCCAGCTTCCTTCTTTTGCGTCGGTCTTTCATCAGGCTACTTTATATTCCTCACGTCTTCCCCTTCTTGTTTACATCCACGTGTTCATAACTGCGCAATTTAAGTCCCGGACAAGTCAATCTAAAGGCGCAATATCTTTCGTGTTTTCATCAACATGGTCAGCCCTGCTGCTTATTATTTGCTACGCGATTGCAATGTAATGTAATGTAACAAGACATTAATAAATCGCCACTTAAGAGTCTCTCAGAAGCGCTCAACACGTGGCCATCAAACAGCTGAAAAAGTGTGTCTTTAAGAGTCTAGAGAAAACTATATAGCCGCGTGTAGCACGCAAAGAGGGCGGAAGAGCATTCCAGATTCGTGGTGCTGCAGTCGAGGTTGGTCATTCCTACCTGCTTTAAATACCTGTCCTTGCCTCTTTATATGACCTAGTTAAGTCCCACCCTAGGTCAGTACAACTGTCCTTGTGCGTTTATATCAACACGGTCGTCTGCTGCGTTGCCTGCTTATTAATTTCTGCCCAAATGGTCAAGTGCTACATTGTGTCCTACCTGCTTACCTGACCTTGCCTGTTCTACCCTAGGTTAGTCAGAGTATAAGTGTCCTTCACGTGCTTACATCAATAATTATGGTCACATCTACTGCGCAATTTGGTCATTGGGTGTAGGCGTCTTCGGCCAGCGTCCACCCCGAACAAAGGGGTTACAGACATTTCGAGTTCCACACCCGGTCCATCCAATGTCTCTTGTTCTATGTTCATACGGTCACAATAATATAATTATTCTATGCATTTACTTTATGTTCATTCGTATCATCGTTTTATTTTCATCGTTCGTTTTCCTCGCTGTCACTACAGTTAGGTTAAAAAGACAAGTAGCTAAAGTAAATAAAGGCAAGCAGTAAAATAGTAAAGCCAGTCAGGCAGGGCAAAGATCACAACTTCTTTTGGCATAAAAAGTACTTGCTATCAAAGTATTGGCATCTAACGATCTCCTTGTACAGTTTGCCACTACTAGTGTCATGTTTCATTATGTGTTGCCTCTTTAGGTTTAGTATGTGTATTCATCTGATGGAAAGGAATAATAATTGGTTCATTAAGCTATTCTGCAGTTACATCGGGACATTGTAGACTGTTTACTTCAAACGTTTCTCGTTTCTAAGGTGATAGCCTTCATCGCCGTCATTGTTAAGTTGGATCAATAGTCTGCTTTTCTGCCTTCCTGTACAGTAGTGTGGCCCAAACTTACACGGGGAAATAATTTTTGTTGAAACATGCTGCTCCACAAGGCTGCCCTTGTTCCACTTGACAAGAAGACTATGTGGTGAAAAAATTGAAGAGATCTGAGCATGTTTAGAGGTCGCGCCATTTTGACACTTTTTTGTAGAAATCGCAAAAACCGCATGCTTGGGTTTTGGAACTTGGTTCCATTGTCGATTTACTCTTTTTATCACAACAAATTAATGAGGAGTCCAATTTAGATGAACTTTTTACTGTTTATTTATCTCGATGAGAGCTATATTTTGATTAAAATATAAATACTAAATTCAGGGTCGTTCAAGGTCATTTCAAGGTCATAAGAAACAAAATCTAACAAAAATCGAAGAAAAATGATCAGATCTCAGCCAATAATTGTTGAAATTGGTTAATTCTGTCACATAACTAAGGATGAGTCACAGACACAATACCTGCTGCAACTTGTCTCCAGTCATCACACAATGATTTCTTTTCCGACAAGAGCAAAATGAAATAATCGCGGTTTTCGCGTTTTCCGGCACTTCAATGACGGTTATTTATGCAGACTGGAAAACTACTTTCATAGTAAAAAATTATATTGCATTACAAATTATTTGCATTTAATGCACTCTGACTAAGCAGTAACACTGCGGTATATATTTTTATTAGGCTGTTCAACGTTCAAAATAGTAACTGCCTTGCTATTCATAATGATAGGGGGCCTACATGTCTTTTTACGCTTCATACTATATAATGTAAAAGTGTGCAAAAGGCGCGACCTCTAAACATAGTTCAATCTGTCCAAATTTTTGCATACAGGGTTATCTTTTCATGTGTAACAAGGGCAGCCTTGTGGAGCTAAACATTTCCAACTTTTGTTATTTTGGGCCACTCTACTGTACAGGTAGCTAATTTATTCTCATTGTGTCGTGTTATATTTCTTAGTAGTGCTGTTTTTACTCAAGTTTATTCTAAGATTATAATAAACAAATAGCTAAACAATAATAATGCACAAGCTATTTGGAAAAAGACTTAAATCAATATACACGTTTTGAAACGGATGGTAATTCAAATGAAGACACCAGACAGGATAGATCCATGTACAGCATGTTAGACCTATTGTGTATAATTATGTGTATGTAAGTGTCTAGAAGGGAACGTTTTTCAGTGCCAGTACCGTACTCAGAGCAAAAATCTGTACTAGCTTCAATGATGTACATGTAGGCTACGCATATGTAATTATTTTTTGTGCATTTGTTTATATATGTGCTGTCGGCCGGGAGAAGGGACCACTTGTCGGGAATGGACTTATTAACAATTTCAATAAGCTTATACCGTCAGAAAATCAGGGTAAATATTTCAGAACGTTTGGTCGAAAAATTTATGCACTTTTAAAGGAAATATAAAATATCATTTGGCGGGAAATCACCTAGGAATAATTGAAACTGTCTCTACCCGATGAATTAATACAAGGTTGTGAGCCTTAATGCATCAAGTGGAGTAACATAGGTCGCTATACAGCGATTTTTAGCTTCAGATACAGTAATTAGACGCAAAAATCAATGATGACGGTATAAGAAAATGGCAATTTTCCGGCTGCTCTAGAAGAGACAAGTGATCCTTTCTCTCCTATATATAAAATTTGGGGTTCTTTGCACTTACACTGTCGTATCCTCCATTCGTGGTAGCTCCACTGGCCCCGACCTGACCCTCTATGGCTCCTTTCTAACATGGCCCATGTCTTAGCTGAACCAATTACATATCAGATTCTATCCAACCTCTCGTTGCAAAACTCCTCTGTCCCTGACCAATGGAGGTCTAGTTGCATTAGGCCTACTCATATCCCTAAGATCCCTTGCTCTGCCACTAAGGCTGATTATCGACCCATTTCCATCACGCCGGTATTATGCAGATTGTTAGAAAAACTTGTAGTGCGCCAATATAATATTATCTATCCCATCCCCACCAATCACGAACTGGACCGTACATTTGCTGACCTTTAAAATATAAACTGTATGATTAGTATATATTATTTGTATAGGCCCTATTTATAGAACTAATATATCAATATATGGGTTATTGTCCGGGGTTATTGTCCCGGGAAGTTATTGTCCGGGGTTATTGTCCGGGGTTATTGTCCGGGGGTTATTGTCCGGGGGTTATTGTCCTATTAGAACCCTTCAGCAATACGAAGCTCGAACTCGCCAGTGCTCTCCGCGTCACAGGCAGGACGGGTGCTCTGAGCAATCGGTAGGCCTACCGCATCGTAACAACCATATTATACTAAAAGGAGAGCGTATAAAATGACATGTCGCAAAAACAAATACGATTTTAGTTCGTTGAAAAGTCGACTTGAATCTTATTCTGTTTCATTTTGTATGTGTCCTATGTCAAATTCTTCCAGTCACATAAATTCTTCGGGGCAACTTGAATCTCTAATTCTTTTGCATGTGTCCTTTGCAGAGTCTCCTTTTGGATTCGATTACCTTCGAGAAGCAGGCAGCTGCTTCAAATTCATTAATTAGAGTATGCCTTGGGATAATGCTACTGAAAGATGCCGAGGAATAATGCCAGGAGTGCATTTGGCTGCGATTACAAGCCAAAATGATCCACCGCCATAACCAGATATCTCCAGTCTCAGTTCAGGAGTGAGTATAAACAGGCTAGAAATAAGACATCTCCGTAACTGCGTGTACAATTTTCAGGAAATCTCCGGTGTATTATGCTGGAATTATTGACTGTGTAGGGATTTGCGCGGAAATAAATTCGTCCAGAACAACCATAACAGAATGTTAACAATAGAAATATCTAGGTGAATTTTAGTCAGAACACTGTAATCACCTCAAAGATGGTTTGATAACTGATACTCCGCTTTGCAAGGCAAATTTGACGTCCTTGGTGACATTACAATTGACTAAGCCCAATAATAACATAAAACTAGATACGTGATGCGACTAATGATTGGGTACTCAGCTGCGTCTAAAAAAGTTAAGAAAACGAGAGAAGGGAAATTAAAAAATAATAAAAACGAAAGCTTACGAAAGACGGAGAATTAAGAGAAAGAACAAGAGAGAAACACATTTTAAATTGATTGAAATCGAATTCATTTCTGGTTGTTTTAGAAAATAACATCGGATCTTCTCAGCAACTGGTTAAAAATCCACACAACTATGCAATATAGATTAGTGGACAGAATAAAAATCTAGGTCGATGTGAAAAACACTGATTGGAGTTTAAATACCTTTCAACTATACCAATTGGGCAAGCAATGAGCCGAACTGTGAAGGAGAAGAGCCTTGCGTTCATATTGTGCCAGGCGCGAGCTACGCTTGGAATGATTCGAGATGCAACAGGTTTGATGGTGTTCCTTGTTCTTCCAGTTCTTGTTCTTCTTGTTCTTTTTCTTCTTCAAATCGGATGAAGATTTTACAGTTTTATGGATTTCGACGTCTCGTATTATAATTTGTTACTTTGTGAGAGTTATATCCACTTTGCGAAATATAAGATTAGTGGCTATAAAACCACATACGAATAGCTTTGCTGAAGGCATCACGTACAGTTTTGTACACGTGTATTCAAGTGTTTTATGCGACTATTTTTATACCACTTGCGTTTAACAGTTTAACATAGCATAACCATGAACTCCTATGAATGTTTTTTTTCTTTCTCGCGCTCGTGATGATTACGACGTGGACGGCGATGATGATGATTTGTATCTTTTGTTTAAAGTTTAGCCCAGCATACACTTCGACAATGAAAGACTGGTTGCACTTAGCCAGAATAGACAATAAATAAATAAATCTGATGTCTTCAAATGCTATATATTAGTTAACATGTGATAAACTGTATGCAGTTAGTTCCACGTCCATTTAGTTTGTCTCCTGCTCCTTGTTCTCGTTCATTATGGTTCTTTTTTATCATACCCTACTTCAACTCTCAGGACTGAAGGCGCACATGCTTGGGTCTTGGAACTTGGGTCCATTGTCGATTTACTCTTATTATCACATAAAATTAAAGAAGAGTCCGATTTGGATGAACTTTTTAATGTTTGTTTGTCTCGATGAGAACTACATCCACGTAAAACATAGAAACTAAATTCAGGGTCATTCAAGGTCATTTCAAGGTCTAAAGAAACGAAATCTAACACAAATCAACGAAAAATGATCAGATCTCAGCCAGAATTGTTGAAATTGCTTAATTCTTTCTTGTATTTCTCGTCTTGATAAGGTTTACCTGTGATAATAATCATGGATACCAAATGTAAAACGATCAAAGGTTATTTCAATGACAAAAGGTCAATTTCAGAGAAAAATCATAGGAAATGGCCTCAACTGAGGAAACTATTGTTCTGTTTGAGTTGTTCTTTTGCCTGTTTGCTCAGACCGACCAAGACTACATATACATTCCAGAAGACAGAGTACTAAAAGACTAACGGAGTCCAAGGTCATTTCAAGGTGAAAATGTCAAAAATTTGCAAATCGCTGCATAGCCAGTGCTGTTCCACCTCTCAGGAACAAACTTCCGCCAGTTACTGTATTACGACAAATATGTGATCCATCCTACGAACTCACCAAAACCTCACTCACCTCATACTGTCTCTCAACAGGTGTTTCTCTCGAAACTGAAAACACTGCTTTTCCACAAGTCCTATCTCGATTTCTTTTCTTTCTCTCACTTCCTTCGCTGTTTCAACTCTAAACACCACTCACTAGGGGTGTCCAGAATAAGGTACATCGCAGAAACGAACCATTCCTTATTTTTTCCATTATCTGGAGCTCCTCTGAGTAGAAATCTTGAAGGGGCGCTATAACAAGTGCTCATACATACATACATACATACATACATACATACATACATACATACATACATACATACATACATACATACATACATACATACATACATACATACATACATACATACATACATACATACATACACACACACACACACACACACATACATACATACATACATACATACATACATACATACATACATACATACATACATACATACGGTTTCAAACATTGTGCTTAGAAGCTTGAAACGTGGAAATGTTTAAGTCGATACCGAAAACACAAGTACAATATATAAACGTATGACTGGCTGTAATAGGTCAAAAACCCGAACACTGCATCATTAACCTTTATTTTACCAACGTTCCATTTTTGGAACATAATTTGTAATGTTTAAAAAATAATTTTACCTTGGTAAATTTATTATATTTGCACATCAAATGAAAGATCTAAGAATGGAGAATGTAAAACAGTGGTAATTTTCTGATTGACTTTATTTATTTTTGTGCTACAGATGCGTAATTTTGACGGATTTTGTGATTTTTGAAAAAAATCTTTTAGAAAGTTGAAATAAATATTTGTGTCATAATTTTACAGGTGAGACACGTTGTGTTTTGTTGATTGATATCTAAAGTCAGTGATAAAAATCAAAATTACCGAAAAAGATGCAAAACTCTAGAAGAAAAAACCCAGTTTTGAAGCATGTTCCATTTTTGGAACGTTGGTGCACTCTCATTAGTATAATTCCAATACGAGGTGATTGTGTTCCTTGTTCATAATTTGTCAGTATATACTGTTAGATTGTTGCATGTGTCATTAATTTGTTTTAATATTATGTTTCATTTAATTTATTTTAACCAGGGGCGTAGCCAGGAAAAAAATTTCGGGGGGGTAAGTTTTCTGGGGTTTCCATTGGAAATGGTGGAAAAAGTTCAGTTTTTTGTATTTCGCATATAATTGCATGGAAAAAAATAAAGTCGGCAATTTATTTAGGGTGACCCAACCCCGTTAAACCCCTTATATATACCTATGTTTTAACACTGATTTTGTAATAATTAGTACATATTTAAATTGGAGTTTTAGAAAATAACGCAATAACTGCAACACAGTTGAGTACCTGATGCAGTCTAATAGCAACTGCAATGTCTAAATCCATGATAGGAGGATGTACTGCCATGCATGCATCTGACAAGATCTCTCTATATAATGGCAGTGTGCACTATATGATCAGTAACACAAACCTTTGCAATTTGGAATAATTGTTCATTTCAAACTTATCATTTATGAGTCGGTGGGTGCCTAACTATGGACATCATGGGTTAGAGATGTTTATAAGAGGAAAGCCAATCAGATTTAGTTATAAGACCTGGATGTCTTATTCATGAATAGGATGTTCATCCATATCAAGCTACAATTTATTGTGGCAGGAGTAGGCGACCCACATAAACCACTTTTGCCATGAATTTTGCCTAACTCATCACAGCAAACCATATCACATGCTATTATTTGCCAATCTTTTTACTAGTGACAGTCTTCTGTCTAAGCTGAGATGTTGGGCAGCAGTCATTCAGAGGTGCTATCACGGACATGATGTCCGTGATGGTCGAACCGGAACAGCACCTCTGAATGACAAGAAAATTTTTGCAAAACAAGAAAGAGGTACATTTGAATACACATGTCATGCCAAAATTGTTGTTGTTAGGTAGTCAGATAACAATTTAGTAGCATGTTCCAGCAGTATCAATACTGTAAATCCTGTGAAAAAGTGCTCAGACACGTCAAAGGTTGTCAAGACACATTGCGATGGGATCGAGCAAAACATATCTTTAATTAGTCAGGCTCGTTGTTTTTTATTTTTTGAAGAAAAACACTACCAAAGAATGTGTCAGGTGCCTCAAGATACTTCAAGTGAACTGTTTTGAAAGTTTTCATACCTTTAAACAAACTGGTTTTCAATAAATTGTGCATAAGTCAATATTGTATCGTGTATTCATGTTGAACTGCCATTGTAAAAAAATGCTAGTGGGAATGACCCAACGTTCCATTTTTGGAACATCCCAGAAAATGACCTTAAATGTGAAATATCACTAAAAGCTTGTCATTTCTGTTTTAATACCATCAACATACAACACATATCTAAGGGCCATCTCAAAATTCCACCTAAAAGGCATAGTGGGTAAATAAAGGTTAAACAGGCAAGAAATTGTAAAGTGTAAATTCTCAAAATCTAACATATGATGCATTCCTAAGGGAAATTGTTTCGGTCGTTAGCAAAATTTAATCTATTATGCGATTTTTATTCCGTTTGTTTCATTCGACACAGAATATAAGTCTTTATTGCTCAGTAAATTACAGAATAATCAAGTACTGGATGCAGAGGACTTTGATGACACGAATATTCCGAAACTTTTAATTCGATTTTTTTTCATTCTATACCAATGAAAGAATCAACTGCGCATAACTTCAGTTAGAAAAAAGATATTTTCATTCTGTAAAAAGTATTTTGAAGCAGATTAATTGTAGAATATGACTGAATAAAAAGGCCAGAAACCGACATATGACGGGTTTTGACCCCTGGTGTCACAATTGATAACCCAAAATATTACGGGCTCATAACAAATTCATCAAGCCACAACCGGTATGCGTCCATAATTCGCCTTATGACCTCGTTCACTTAACCTTAACTCAACCGTCATGTCTCGTACTTGACCTTCACTCAACCATCATGTCTCATGAACGGTCAAAACTTGAAAGTGTCCTACCACGCAAAACGCTCTACTCTGAAGATGTAGCTGACGTTGTAGGTTCCTTACTACTATAACTTTGAAAGACAAGAAATTGTACAGTCGAAGTTCTCAAAGTCCAGGACATGACTCATTTCTAAGGAAAATTGATTCATTCGTTAGCAAATCTATTCTTGAGTTATTCTACACTGACTTTTTGTCTGATAACAATTATTGATACCACAATTCGCTTTATGTCTTATAAACAGTCAAGACCTTCAAAATGTCCTACCAAGCAGGACGCGCTCTACCTGACGATTTAGCTGACGTTGTAGGTTCCTTAACTACTATAACTGTGAAGGTGTTAGAGATTACTTGATCCAACTTTCAAGGGCTAGACATATCTATTGAGTTTACTTCTGTAACTAGACAATATAGAATGTGGCATAACTCAATCGAGTATAAGTGCTGCATAACTACCCTAACTACAGCACAATAAATGTTTTTCTCTTGGTCAAACGCCTAACAACCATAAGTAAAATATCCCTTAAACTTTGGAATATTAGGCGTGATATATCCCAGTCAATGAAACTGGTTGATTCAAATGCTGAGCTCTTGAAACAACATCTGAGATTGTTCCAGGAACTGCCGAGACTTCTGGCTGTACTTTAGTTTTGAGGAACCATTTCTTGAGGCGGTTCTTGACCTCCTCGTGCTTGGCAGCGTAGATCAAAGGATTCGTGCAAACGTTGAGGAAAATGAGAAACACCGTCGCGTAGTACACAACTGCTATGCCGTAGCCGTTGTCAATCAACGTGATAAAATAGTAGAGTTGGTTCGGAAGCCAACAGAGGACAAAAGCCGATGAGACGATGATCATAGTGACAGTGACATTCATCTGACTTCGATGGGCGTTCGTCTGTAGACTATTGGCCATCGCTTGATTAGTGTAGGTCCCGTTAGACCCCTGGCTTCTCTGTCTGACGAATAAGAGAATGCGTCCATACAGAGTCACGAATAGTATCAGTGGAATTACGAACTCCCAGACCATGACGAATCCACCGTAGGCTAAAAAAGAGTCTCTGCTCGGCCAGTGGTAGTAGGGGTCGCACATGCCGCCTGCAACGTCGCTTGTCCACACAAAAACGATGTCGATAAATATAACAGTGATCCAGATGAAGGTCAATCCTGCGAACAGCATCCATCGTCTAAAGTAGGTTCGGTGAAATACCACATGAACGATCTTCAAATACCTTTCTGCAGCGATCAGGACAAGATTCGTGATAGACCCAGCCTGTAAGGAAAACACGCTGTTGTCACTAAAGAATACGTTACAGACGAACTTACCCCAGCCACCTTCCATGTAGATTGTGCGTATCTTTATGACGTAGCACGGAATTAGAAACAAGCAGGACAGAAAATCGAGTATGACTTGGTTGATGATGAGTAGATATGATGCCTTTGATCTAAGTTTCTTCGAAAGCAGAACTCTTAGTACAACGCCGTTCATAAAACTTCCGAACAGACCGATTACAATAACGAGGGCACAGAACACCACCAGTTGGCTGGCGCTGTCTTTTGAACTTGACTGAGTCGTTGATCCATTGAAGACGAGTCCATTGGTCGTCAGATCATCAAAACAGTCCGCTGTCGACATGTCTTTCAAACACCTATGAATAAATTTTAGAAATATGGACACGGCTAGTCGGCCTAGATATCGCAATAAAATCCCGTTTTATGCAGGCAAATAGTTCTTATTTCAATTTAACGTTACGGCAAATTTCGATCTAATATAGCATTACTACCATTATACACAAATCTGGCTTTAGCGTCAATGGCACTGTTGCAATATTGAGCTTTTGGCAATTTTCAGCATTAAGTCATTGTAATTTCTAGAAGGTTTCCTTAAGCATGCGCATGATTCCTAGTATGCGTTCAGAATGCATTGACCAAACCTATATATTGACAGTGCTTAATGCATAGCATTATCTCTTAGATTATTTGCGGTAGATCCCGATTTGTCTAAATGCCTGTCCACTTATGTTTGATTCCGCCCACTTAACAGCATAATTCTGCAATAGGTAAGTCTATTCTGTCAATCAAAACTTATATATGTATTCGCATTATGTAATAAAGGCCTTTAACCAATGAAATGATAGGCTATACGTTGGCTGCTTCTTACTCGAGCTGCTTCTACCGTTGGCTGTAATAATGAGTATGGCTGGATTGGACACAGGAAGACTATGTCATTGATCAGTCGTTTCTGCAGCGAGTGGAGCATCATTGAGACACGGAAGTTGCTATCGATTTATATGAAAGCTGTCGTTTTCGACAGGTGATAAGATTTAGAACCAAGCATCATGGACATAATTTTGCCTTTTTGTATAATTATGTATCTGCATTGGAAATTCATAGAGCGCCAATTCTTGAGAAACTCTTTGGAGGTGTTCACGACCGAACAACACACAACCATGATTAATCTGAATAGTTTTTGAGCAGTTAACGGAAAGAGTTAACGGAAAGAGAAAAGGTAGAATCAAGTGTCGAGTGTCTTAGGTTGAGGATGCAGAAGCAGGCGGATAGAACGAATGGAGCTAAGGTTAGAGCCATCATCACCGTCATCGCAAGTTTGAATGATAGTTTGCTGTTCTGCCTCTCTGTAACTATTATGCTATACCTATGGTTTCTTCGTTTATACTTCTAGGTAGTACCGTTGTAAACAAGCTTACAATAAATACTCAATAATAATAATAATAATAATAATAATAATAATAATAATAATAATAATAATAATAATAATAATAATAATAATAATAATAATAATAATAATAATAATAATAATAATACACATGTTATTTGGAGTAGAGTAAATTATTATACTCATTTTGAAATAGATTCCTATGAGAATGATGAGAGCAGATAGGATGAGGCAACATAATTATTTTCATTGAAGATTAATAATCGGTAACGGAGTGGACATCTAAAAAACGTGTCATACACCTTACAAACCAAATTATTACAGCATCTATTCGAAAAGTCTGCATATTTACGGAAGTATACACAACCATAGACGTCATAAAATTGTCTGACTAATTTTCAGTAGGCCCAGATGTTGGTAAGTAAGTAGTTGTGCAAGGATTTATGCACGGTAACGGAGTGGACATTTTTTCATGTGACAGCTGAAAACAATTCATTTACCATAATAAGTACTGTTTCATTTAATGACAAACTTATTAAATGAAAGGCGTTTCAATGCTGTTTACAAATCATATTAAGTTTTTGGGAAAATTATCATTTTGTAGTCGTATTTCTATAGCCTAATGTTATTGCGGCAATGGGTAACGGACTGGACATTTTCAAATTAAAACTCACCAGATAAAATAAACAGTAAAGCATAATATATTCAAAATAACCATGGAAACAATAATCTCTTCTATAGTAAATTCATAGAAATAATTGATTTGAAACAAATTACGGCGAGTTTGATTTAAAAATCATCGTGAACACAGAAATGTCTAATTAATCTTATAGCAGAAAATGACTCATGTAGTTTTGTGCGTTTATATGTTTTTCAGGATCTATATCTGTATGGCCTGTATCAAAACATGCATAATTATATACTATTCATTTATGTAAGAATGCAGTTTTTTTCACATTTGTATGCATATTTGTGTATATTATTTTATTTCAGTTATCTTATAGGATGTTGGTACCTGTAACATACTTTGTCTAAAAATAACTGAATCTGTTGAATATGTTGCTAAGCGGATGAAAAATAATGCTTGAAAGAAGAAATATGGTATTATGAAAGTGCAATCAATATATTATTGTTTTCTCCAACGAATTAGGAGTTTGTACTGATATTTAACTTGAAGCGAAAATCGATTGATGCCTCGGGCATTATAATGACAGGGCTATAAACCTACAAGTAACTAGTTGAGACGATGGACAGAGACGATTTGAGGAGATGTGATGCCCGATGGGCAGAGGAAGGACTAAGTACTGAGTAAGTTGATTGATGTCTTGGGCGTTATGAGAGCGACGTTATATAAGTAATTAGTCGAGACCAAAGGTGGATTGCTCAAGGCCTCTGTCTATATTATCTAATATATATTATGTCAGAGACATGGCCTGGAGCTCAAGCATAACCGATGATTAAAGCCGACCAGTCTCTCTTCACAGGTAACTGATCCGCTTTAAGAAGCAACTGTCAATTTCACATGCTACACCTGCATTCAAACTCCCGTGAAGGACGGACATACTTGGAATCATCTATCACATTCACCGCATCATAAGCCCTGTGCCGATTATGCAAACACCTGTTTGTTTTTGTAATTGTAATTGCGCGCTAGACACGTAATAGTGTATCCGATATCTTGGTGTATCTAATGGTGTATAGTATATTTAGTATCTTGTATCATTCTGTTCTAATCTCATCTGCTGTAAATGTTGCAGCTTTCAGCCCATTGTCCGTCTATGGACAATCCCTCTGACTTGACGCAGCGCTCATGAATTAGCTGGTGCTCTGCGCTAATTTTTAGATTAGCGCTTCAGAAAGCTGGAGTTTACTGTTACGATTATAATTATATTTAAGATGGAGCTTGAGAAAGGCTTTGGGTTTTTGTTAACACTAGTAATGACTAGGGGCGTGTTTTAACTAGAGCTATTCGTTGATTTCAATGAGGCACACCTGTTCCATTAGCTAATAGGCCGTCCATTATTCGATTGATGAAGTGTTAGTATGTTTGTATGCGTGTTTGTATGTAACTGGATATCTGTATAGCGCCATCGATGAACTTCATAATCTTCTTCTACAGTGTTCTCCTGTTTCGCTGCCCTCAGGGAAGTCGTCGACGGCAGCAGCAATTGGCTCCAACCATTGCAAGAAGAAAGCTAAGCTTCCACTAATTGAAGCCGTCATTTCTGTTAGTCACATGACAATGTGCATCGATATTGTTTATCTTATTCAGGAGGTTTGGTAAAGCAGTTAATCTAATAGTGAAGTTAAGATGTGGAAAGTAGGCCTACAAGGTAAGTCAAGGCAAGGTTAGGTTAAAAAGACAATTAGCTAAAGTTAACAAAGACAGTAAACTAATAAAACCAAGGCAAAGATCACAGCAACTGTTGGCATCAAAAATACTTACTATTAAAGTATTAGCATCTAACGATCTCATTGTACAGTTTGCCACTAATACGTCATTATGTGTTACCTCTTTAGGCTTATTAAGTGTAATCATCTGATGGGAAGGAATAATAGGTTCTTTAGGCTTACCTATTTCATCGGGACATTACAGACTGCTTTACTTCAAACTTTTCTTGTTTCTAAGGTGATAGCCATCGTTACCGTCATCGTAAATTGGAACAATAGTCTGCTCTTCTGCCTCCCTGTACAGGTAGTTAATTCATTCTTATTGCTTCGTGTTATAATTATTTCTTAGTAGTGCAATTTTTACTCAAGTTTATTCTAAGGATAGGATATATAATAAATAAATATTGAAACAATAATACACAAGTTATTTGGGATCAGACTGAAATCACTACAGTCGTTTGGAAACGGATTGTAATTCAAATGAAGACACCAGACAGGACAAGGCAACAGATCACAGTATGTAAGTATCTAGAAGGGACATTATTTTGATGCCACCAGTACCGTACTCAGAGGCGCGCTCTCTGTACTAGCTTCAATGACGTAGGCTATACAATATATACATATGTAATTAGTTTTGTGTGTATGTATGCACGCCTGCATTTGCCTATATAAATATATATATAACTCGTAACTCGTATATATATACTCGTATATATACGAGTTACGCGATATGTCATGTCACATCGCCATCTTCGATTCGCAACCGTTGGTTACATGAATGGACCCTCACTGCCCACTGTCCTCTGTCGTGCGGAGGGTGGCGATGAATCTAACATGACTGCCAATGTCTGACCCCTGTCTCTCAATCACTTTGTCTGGGCCAGGCCACCACACAGTGTCGAACCCAGGCCTTCGCATGACACACTCCCAGATGCATTTCATGCAATTCTTCAAGAATGGCTGCTTGGCTCTTGGTTGGCACAAACACTCGAAAACCTCGCATTTAAAATGCAAAATCTTGGAGAGCATCCTCTTCAAAGTTCCATCGTTTATCGTTACATTCAACCATTCCGCTCTACTCGTTCATCCTCCTTTCTCACTCCTTCCCGCCCTCAGTCACATCTCATCTCACGTTCTCCAACCGATTCAAATACCACGATCTACCTCCTGAATTTCGCCAATTTCCAGATCCTCGCATCAATATTGCCTCTAACCCACCAGCATTTACCTCACGTGCGTTCTTTATCTTCTGTTCTACCTTTCGGGTTTTTTGCTCCAAAATATTTTCCGTGGTCAGACAAAACAAAAGTAATACTAGCCATGTGCTACGTAGCCAGTATTGTCTTGAACCTAACTTCAATCAATCAATTTCGTTTATTCTCAACATCAAGCTGACAGGTCGCAACTTGTAACAGGTAACATGTAGGAAAAATTGTCTCAGCTCTCACAGTTAGTTATTAAATGGGTTGAGATAGCAAGTATTAGGGGCCTACCTCAGCTCTAACAGTTAGTTACTAAAGAATAATTAGAACTTCTTCCGGTCAATAATTGGTCCAGCGTTCCGTAAATCATCTGAACAGCCAATCTAATTACTTTATCACCATCGAAGTTTTAATGACTGCGGGTGATGCGGATTTTTAGCATGAGAGCTAGAGCTAGCCTAGACGTTTTTTTGCACACATGTATACCAGCATACATACTAAATGTGTACGTAGGCCTACTCAGGTACGTATTACGTGCAAAATTGAAACTGTGTCTGCCAGCATCAGAGTGTGATACCAGAGTGATATCAATTTATGTTAACACGGATTCTAAGGCAACACGAGTCTTGTCCATCTGCGCTGAGGGTCCTGCTAATTATAATGAGTTTTTATTGCATGTGTGTCGTGCAATAAAATATTCTTCTGCTGGTTCTTGGGCCATTGAGCCTATGTGTGTTTGTCGCTTATTTGATGACGTCCAGGATGTCCTTTTTGCATGCCATATATCCACCAATCTAGCCAACCGACCTCCTCGTGCCTCAATGCAAGGATAGATACATGTTTGGTTTGAACGCTTGTCCTGCAAGGCCTTGAGCTTCCTCTGAGACGGTTAATGTGAAGAGATCTTTAGGATTTCTTTGGTTTAAGGCATCAGTAGGATTTAATGTATGCAGAACATCCACGTGTTACCATAATGCCTGTATGGATATAATGGCAATATCATCTGCCATTACAAATTATTATAACGGTTTCTAGTTGCGTGTTCCTTCACCGTATATCACTGAAAACGTTTAAAGCATTATAGGAGAGCTATCTGTATCATGCACGTACCTACATGATGAAAATTTAATTTTATAATTGACATTATTTTTATTATTGACATTTTATTATTGACTTCTAATTTGGGAAGGCCGTCGACATATACTTTTACAATTGAACCATATATAAAGCTTGTGATCCGATACGAGACCAGAGTCACTGACCTGTAGACCGTAGACAGTGAGCTGATCATAAGAAGCTAGAATATCAATTAATTAATTTCTAATTAGTTTTCTATAAACGTGCGCTTAGAGTGCGATATATTTAACGCGTACATAAATAAATAAATT
The DNA here is from genome assembly GCA_020284085.1 of Aporrectodea caliginosa. NCBI lineage: Eukaryota > Metazoa > Annelida > Clitellata > Crassiclitellata > Lumbricidae > Aporrectodea > Aporrectodea caliginosa. The sequence continues at coordinate 2,301,864 of JACEVL010000136.1, read as the reverse complement.
CAACTTGTATGGGTCAACGAACGCGGATGTAAACTGACAGATCTACGAGTGAATGAATATATGCCTCAGAAAGACACGTATTTGGAAGGCACGTGTTTAACCTTAATTGCTTATTACTGATTTTTATCAGTTGCATTATATTCCTAACGGTAACGGAAATTACCGGTCAAACTCCCAATGTCGCTGCCACTATCATTATATCAACTTACATCTGGAGTTGAATCCGTGACCATAACGTCACTTTATATAGCTTATATAGGCCTAGCATTCAATCGAATTATATCATAAGCATTTAAAATTTCTGACTTATTGATCATAACCGACTTGTTGGTCTGTGATGGTCAGCGAGTCTGAAAGTAAGTAAGCAAAGAAGTACTCTGCACCGTAGTTTATGGTAGGTATTTAACTTATTGCAAAAAAACTCACGTAGTCTCCATTGGTTAGATCTGTTGCTACTTTATGGCAAGGACTGTTCGGTGTGACTAATGAGAGTGTGAGTGCTTCAACTTGAACGAAATGTAAAAATGTTTGATGTTTCAGTGAACCTTTCTTCTCCCGATGCGACTTGCTTCTTACGTTACACATATCGACCAAAATCTAAGTCTATTTTACGTTACACATATCGACCAAAATCTAAGTCTATTACTTAATCACCCATCCACATGCATAGTATTGCATACATGTATAGGCCTACATATATGCAATTATGCATACGTTCGTACATGAGTACAATCACAGTACATACATGCACGCATGCATGCATACATGCATCATATACATGCATAGTATTGCATACATACACGCGCATACCATCAGGAAATGTAACCAGAGAAGTATTAATTCTCGTTTATCCGACATCTAGGTGCAAAATCAGTCCCGTGCACGTCAGCAGAAAGCTCTGGCATGACGAATCCTTCCTTTTAATAAACAGTCATGGTTTTCTGCAATTAGGCCTAAATGCCATCATGATGGGCATTTGATCGTTGAGCATGTGCTTTCTAATTTGGAAGCGTTCAAGTTTGTACTATAATACGTCAGCAGAATGCTATGGCATGACGAATCCTTCCTTTTAATAAACAGCCATGGTTTTCTGCAATTAAATGATATCATGATGGGTATTTGATCATTGAGCATGTGCTTTCTAATTTTGAAATGTTCTAGGTTATTCTATATGATCTGCAGCAGCAGCTTGTAAATAATCGATAGATTTAGGTAACATCGATTTTGACCAATTGTCAGACATCAGGATAATTAGTTTTCAGTAATAGATTAGCCTAACACTATGGACATCAAAATTTTACTGCTGATGAACTGTTTAATTGTTGTCGATAGTATTACCCAGTCGACAACTTCGAGAAGAAATGATGCTACGTATGAGAATGAATCGTTTGAAGAAGATATGGAATTTACTCAACTGTTAATGAATCAACAGCAAGCTGCAGTTCGCAGCAAAACTCAGGCGATACAACATCTGAAGTCGGAAATTGAAGACATCGAAAGACCATGATTCAACCGCAAATCGGAATAAAAAGCAGGCATAACAAGAGATGAATTCAGAATGTGAAGAAATTCTTAAAGCAACTGTTTCACTTTATCCTTGTTTGTAGGCATTGCCCGAACAACAACAACACAACATCCTTCGATAGTTTCTCATTTATTTTTTTGAATAGAAATTGTCTGAAAGTAATGGAAGGGCATCTTGAACAATTGTCAAAATAGACTTGCAGGCCGTGGTTTCAATTTTCCATGAAAATAACTTATTAAAAACTTTGACATGAACAAAGAACGCGACCCAAGCTCGTTTAGGCAAACAACTGTATCAAATGTGATGAATATTAATAATATAAGTCAAGTGCCATGTTTCTCTACGATTGAAGCCCAACCCATAACTTCTCGATCTTAGTATTCGAAATATGCGACCCGATGGCAGAGAGATCACCCGGACGTAACGTCTTCGTCTGCGATGACTCTACTATGGCTCGATGACGATAATGATGATGATATGATTCTGATGCTGAAGAAGAAGAAAATGATGATTATGATGAAAATGATGCAGGTCATGAACATGGTGAAGGTGATGACGAAGTATAAATTATGATGAAGAGGATGAAGTAAATGATGGAGAGAATAATGAAGAAGATGACGAAGATGATGATGAACAAGGTGATGGAGAAGTTGATGATGAAGAAGAAAATGATGATGAAAAAATGATGATGATAAAGAATATGACGAAGAAGATGATGATGAAGAAGAAGATGATAGTGATGATGAAGATGATGATGATGAAGATGATGAAGAAGAAGATAATGATGAGGATGTTGATGAAGGTTATGATAAAGGTGATGTTGCTGATGCTGATGTTGATGCTGCTGCTGATGCTGCTGCTGACGATGATGATGATAATAATGATTATTATGACATAGGCCACGTAGAGTGGATAACATCCGGATGGTTAAAAAGTGAAGGTATTCGGTCGGCACCAACGGCAAGTAAATCCGATGATTTAAAGAAGAAAATAATGACAAGAGACACTGTTACCAAATTATTGAAAAGACTCATGAAAAGTATCGAAAATGCGAAAGCCGATACTTCTTGAACTTGCTGTGGTAAGTGACCAGCAAGACGGTTTTCTAGATGTTGCTGTCTTTTATATAAATCTGTTATTTCAATGGTAGGCTATTTATAGCCGTAGCGACCATTCTGAAAGTGCGAACTGTTTGCAATGATTTTCAGTGACCACTAACAAATGACTGCTCTGTCTCATTCTGTCTCATTCTATCAACCTCTGTCTTGTGTTCGCTTCGGTGTATCGCGTACTATTTGTAATTGTGATTGAACATTTGTATAGCGCCACTCAATGATTCAGAGGCGCTCCCGACCCAGGGCTCAACAAATTAGATAGTCTTCAGGCGTTTTCGAAAAAGAGGAATAGAAAGACTGAGGAGCTAAAGACGCATTTCATGCGGAAGATGGTTCCAACTGGAGGGGCCGACATAGGCAAAGCTTCTGGATTGAGCAGTTGCAACACGCATGCGAGGGACAACCAGAAGGCCTCTGGCGGCAGAGCGCAGAGCAGAGCGACCAGGGAGTGTAGAAACCGATGTGCATAAGGCCTGAAGGTATGAAGGAGCTACCCCGAGCATAGAGTTGCGCATAAGTGTGAGAATTTTGAATTAAATGCGCTGGGGCACAGGAAGCCAGTGAAGAGTTTCCCGAATGAAGGTAGATATGTGAGAATACTTTGGGAGACCACAAATAAGGCGAGCGGCGGCGTTAAGAATGGAATAAAGCTTGGAGAGGTTTAGTGAAGAGAGACCAGCAAAGATGGAGTTGCCGAAGTCAACCATAGTTAGTACAAGTCAGTGCATGGACGACAGTGTTCACCGCGTGAGGAGAGAGTGAGTGACGGATGGTGCGTCTGTCTGTCTGTCCTTTTCCCTGTCATTCAATAAGTCTTCTGGTGACATTGCTCGATCCCAGAAACATCTGAGTCGGTACTTCATCAAAGTATCGTAATCGTATTATCGAAATTTCTACAGCGCACCAAAAAGCGAAGTCTCGGAAACCCGCTCATTCGCAAGCGCTTAGTCAAAACATAATCGATAGGCGGGGTGAAATCGGCTCCAGGTTGCTCGATCTCATTTTAAATCAAACCAACACTTCTGGTCTACAGGAATTTTTTATTTAGGGCGTATCATAAAATCAGTGGAAATAAGCTTATTCAGAACAAGCAGATGTTACCAACATCCGTATTTGGACGTTTCAACCATTACATTGATCGTAAATTGCTATGCGTTGGGTTTTTTCGCCCAGCGTTTAACACTGAAAACCTGTTAAGCTCGACTTGATGAAAATTAATTAGAACTTATCATTATTGACATTAATGGTGGACAGTAGGGCCATCGCTCATCTTGAAATATTCCCACAGTTAGAGCTACTAAGCCACGTAGGCCTACATATTTATGTAAATAATAAAATCAGCTTTTAACAAAGTGTCATATGTACGCACATTCAACAGTGGATTTGCCTCTGGCATCATCATGATTTTGTTTTAAGAGGGGCATCAGTTCAGCCGGATGTTAAAGCGACACGACTCTTGTTCACATGCGCTGGAGGCCCTCATATTGGTCATGTTTATCATGTAATTAAATATAGGTGTCCTCTTTTTTGAACGCTGAGAACGTGTAGTATATGACTCTTTGGTTAGAGAATGTACATAGTGGCCTTTTCCCACACTATATAAATATATAGTTACGACTGTTAGATGAGTTGGACAAGAATCATTTGTCTCCTATACTGTCAGTGCTGTAATAATCGCAAAACACGATGAACGTTAATCTGCTCGTAATTCTGATGACCTGTGTAACAATGGTTGTCAATTCTCAGTCGACGATTTCAGCCGGAGAGTTTGCTCAATGCGATGAGTTAAAGTCTGAGATAGAATCCATTCGTCAACTGTTGAAGACTCAGCAGCAAGAAATTCGGGATGTTGTGATCCAGCAGCAAATTCCGCCTACACGAGGTTTGTCCTAAACGTGTTCTAACATGTAGGTAAACAAACATCTTCAACTTATGAGCATTGCATCATTGGACTGAAAAGCTGTCGTTGCCAAACATAACTTTCACCAGAGTAGAAAGTGAAAGACAAATTATTAAAAGAAGCCTACCATCAATCAAGAATCAATTAATTTATGGAATTTGTAATATTGGTCATTCATTTCAGATTTATTCATGACCCTGTACTACCTACACGGTACCAATTCATCAAAATAATTTTATATCTTAGCTTGCTTATTATAGGCAATCTAAGAGATACAAGTACTATAATTACTGTACTTGTATAAGTAGTTCCTAAGCGTGGATTCTTGCACGGAGAGGAGTAGTTACAACGGAGGTTTGTGGGCTTCGTAAATGCACCATGCTTTCCAGCGTAGCATTTACCTAGATAATTCCAGTCTTAATGTACAGTAAATGATTCGATATGTGGCTAATTGGTATAAAAGGAAACCACCAATAGAGATCCTAAGGATCTTCATGCATTGAGACGTGTGCTGTTTGACGATTCATATTCATAGGCATCAGAGCTCGAACGAGTACTCGCTCTTCACGGAAATACCCACAACCATGTCGCTTCATCTGCCTATACATACCGCAGTGTATTTCTCAAGAACTCTGAATTGTACCCTTTTAGAAATGAGCCGCTCGTTAATATTATTCGCCATGTCCGAACGAGTTTCTATAATGATTTCAAAGTAAGTAACTAAGTAAGTATAACCCTTAATTCGACAAATTGCTAACCGCAGTTTGGTTTACACATGATGTGTAGTACTGTCTGGTTGGTCCTAGCCATGTTTTGGTTTACAACAGATACTGCTCCCCTTTCAAAGTTCAGAATCGCACACACGACCACAAAATAGATAATCGAAGGCGCTGAGCGACTGCGCTACTTGCATAAGGTCCCTACACAGCTACCGCCTTAGAGTAGGGTCGAAACCGCGTTACATGTCGAGAGCTCTACTCAATCTGCAACCGTATCGAAGTAATCAAATCGATATGATAAAAGATAGTGTGTAAAGTGATATGTAACAGCAAACTTCATCCAGTCACATAAATTCTTCAGGCAACTTGGAGTTTTAATTATGTTTCATTTTGCATGTGTCCTGTGCAGCGTGTCCTTTGGGATTCGATTACCTACAAAAAGTAGGTAGATGCTTCACCTTCATTTTCGAAGGAATGTCCTGGGATAATGCTACTGAAAGATGCCGTGGAATTATACCTGGAGTGCATTTGGCCGCGATTACAAGCCAAGGAGAAAACAATGCCATTACCAGATATCTCCAGTCGCAGTTCAGCAGTAAGTATAAAACGGTATCAATAAGACTTTATGAGTAGTTTAAGTGAAAAGCTTAATAATATAATTACGTGTAATACTTTTAATCATTGGTTGTGTAAGGACATATGCCGAAACATTTCGTTCAAGACGACAACATGAATTTATTGACGATTTAAATGTATGCGTGAACTAAAGTCAGCACTTTGTAAACACAACAAAGAAGGTCTGAAAATATGATAGGCCTACCCTACATTACAAGGCAAGCTTTTAACTTACTTAGAGCTGCTGCTCATAAATGAGCCATAAACATCTTGTATGAAAAATAATAGGTGCTCGAGTTGAGTCTAAACGAAGGTGAATAAAGAATTGAAGGCATAGCCTATGAATTAAGGTAGACGAAGGCATCTAAAAGAAACAAAAGACAGAACTAGGCTAACGTATGTAATTCTAGATTGAAAATTTTTACTTAATTGTTGCTGCTTTAGAAAATGGTATTGGATCTTCTCTTCTACCCTATTTGAATCAGTATTCACATGGAGTGTGGATCAGTGGACAGAGAAGAATTCCCGGGCGATGTGACAATCCCTTCGTCTGGAAAACACTAAATGGAATTGAAATACCTTTCAATTTTACCAACTGGGCCTCACGTGAACCGAGCTGTGGCAGTGATGAAGAGCCTTGTGTTCATATTGCGCCAGGCTTAGGCCACACCTGGAATGATGGTGGTTGCCACCATTTATATTTTCCACTTTGCGAAATATAAATAATCATAAACCAACATAAGAAACCACTTGGTAAAGCATCATGTACCCATGTATTTAAGTGTATCAGGCAAATACTTAGCTGTAGCTTGCATAGTAGTGTGGCCCAAACTTACACGGGGAAATAATTTTTGTTGAAACATGCTGCTCCACAAGGCTGCCCTTGTTCCACTTGACAAGAAGACTATGTGGTGAAAAAATTGAAGAGATCTGAGCATGTTTAGAGGTCGCGCCATTTTGACACTTTTTTGTAGAAATCGCAAAAACCGCATGCTTGGGTTTTGGAACTTGGTTCCATTGTCGATTTACTCTTTTTATCACAACAAATTAATGAGGAGTCCAATTTAGATGAACTTTTTACTGTTTATTTATCTCGATGAGAGCTATATTTTGATTAAAATATAAATACTAAATTCAGGGTCGTTCAAGGTCATTTCAAGGTCATAAGAAACAAAATCTAACAAAAATCGAAGAAAAATGATCAGATCTCAGCCAATAATTGTTGAAATTGGTTAATTCTGTCACATAACTAAGGATGAGTCACAGACACAATACCTGCTGCAACTTGTCTCCAGTCATCACACAATGATTTCTTTTCCGACAAGAGCAAAATGAAATAATCGCGGTTTTCGCGTTTTCCGGCACTTCAATGACGGTTATTTATGCAGACTGGAAAACTACTTTCATAGTAAAAAATTATATTGCATTACAAATTATTTGCATTTAATGCACTCTGACTAAGCAGTAACACTGCGGTATATATTTTTATTAGGCTGTTCAACGTTCAAAATAGTAACTGCCTTGCTATTCATAATGATAGGGGGCCTACATGTCTTTTTACGCTTCATACTATATAATGTAAAAGTGTGCAAAAGGCGCGACCTCTAAACATAGTTCAATCTGTCCAAATTTTTGCATACAGGGTTATCTTTTCATGTGTAACAAGGGCAGCCTTGTGGAGCTAAACATTTCCAACTTTTGTTATTTTGGGCCACTCTATTGCATAGCCATAGTAAACTCTTATGAACGTTTCTTCTTTCTCGCGCATGACGACAACGACGATGACGACAACGACTATGAATTGGGAGCGGTTCAAAAGAGCGACAAATCAAAAGAGCGACGTAACAGAAGAGCGACATAAATGCCGTATCAAAAGAGCGACAACCTATGAAATGAAAAATAATTCAAAAGAGCGACATAACGAAAGAGCGACAAATATATTTATGTACTCATTTATGAGCAGTAAATCTAGATATCGAGTCAAAACATTACATCTAGGCTATGAGTCTAATAAAGTGTCATTCACGACATCGAGTCAAAACATTACATCTAGGCTATGAGTCTAATAAAGTGTCATTCACGATATCGAGTCAAAACATTACATCTAGGCTATGAGTCTAATAAAGTGTCATTCAGTGTCTGATTCTTCAACAACAACAACTCTATGACATGAGGTCAAGTGCATATTGTGGGCAATCCCTCGAAGGTAGTCATCGAGAGGGATAGTGCCATGTCTCCCCACAACAGTTGCAATCCTCTCTTCTCTTAGGTGTTGCTCTTTCTTCCTCTTTACTGGAATGTTCCCTGCAATCAGTCTCTCGACCTCTTGATCTGTGCGGTGGTTCTCTTTTATGAATTCTCTTATCGTCGAGAACACTCCCAGATGGTAACGCGCCACTACAGTCTTGAATCTCCTGTGCCAAGCCTCCACCTATCTAGAACAACAGACTTGCTCACCTTCGCTGGTCAAGATCTTTCGCAAAACTGAGAATCTCATAACATTGAGGGCAACAGTTAGCGCAAATTTCAGAAACTGAGCCCATGCCTATATCGCTCGCTCGCCTATTCACTCCGACATCCGCGTCCCTTGGAAGCTAACATCAGAGTACGGAACCCCGAAGTACATCAAAATAAAAATACAATTGCTGGAATTGGCACCTATAGTCCTTAGAAGTTGTTCATAACGAACCTCTAAATAAATACAAACAAACTCTCTAGTAAAAACTGAAGTAGTTACTTCAGTTTTTGATAAACAATAGCCAATAATTTCTGGCTACGAATACACGACCCCCTATTCCATTCCCAAGTACGATAATAACCAATTTGTCACTCTTTTGTTGTGTCGCTCTTTCGTTACGTCGCTCTTTCAAATCAGCAATATTTCTGTCGCTCTTTTAAAACTGCTGCCCATTTGTCGCTCTTTTGTTACGTCGCTCTTTCGTTATGTCGCTCTTTCGAACCTAACCCCTATGAATTGCATCTTTCGTTTTGACGGTTGGCATCGCGTGCACTTCTACAATGACGGAGACGCTGCACTTAACGAGAATAGACAATAAATTGAAAAAGAGTAAAATAAATAAATATATCTCATGCGTTAAATTGCTAATACTCGATGTTAGTTAAATTGTAATAAGCTGCATACAGTTAGTTCCGTGCCCATGTAAATCTTTGGTGTAGTTTATTTCGACAAAACAACAATTTAAATCAATGTTTAATGTCTTGCTCTTCTCTTTCTTTTTCTAGTTTTGGTTCCCTTTTTAATCCGACAAACGTTACGCAATTTTATGGGTTTCGACGTATCTTCAATTTCTTTTCTTTCACAATTAGCAACACTTTTTGGTCAGTTGCATAACATTGTTGTCGCATTATGAAGTTTTAAAGTGATAATATATAATTTCCACGTTAGGCACTGATCTGCATAAGCACCAAGGCATTTGGAAAAAACTACGTGCATTAAATCCTTATTATCTATCACAAGTTTTGTAGCCTGTAATGGAGCGGGTTTACGATGACAATGAATTGGCACAAAACTGGTCTGTTCCCACTTAAGTCATAGTTTATTGGATTTAAAGCGCATTGATGTTAATTGCAGTTCACGACTGTACTTTTTGTTGCAGTCAATCGACGCAAATAATATAAATTCAGACCTAGTAGCAATCTGTGGTAAAACATTTATATAGAATAGAAACTGTTGTGTAATGTAGGCTATACATTAGTAGATTGCTTGACAATGCTTGGCTATAACAACTTAATGTCCCAGTTAGCACTGCACGGTTGGGTCAGTGAGATTTTTGTCAGCTATCACGTATGACAGTTCTAGGGCAACTTAAGTTGATGCACAATGCACAACAGAGAAGAAGAAGGCTAAGTAGCCACTTATCCAAGTGAAGACATTCGAGGCAAGCTGAGATACAGATAGAAGGAGAGGGTTGGGATGGAGAGAGAGAGAGAGAGAGAGAGAGAGAGAGAGAGAGAGAGAGAGAGAGAGAGAGAGAGAGAGAGAGAGAGAGAGAGCGAGAGAGAGAGAGAGAGAGAGAGAGAGAGAGAGAGAGAGAGAGAGAGAGAGAGAGAGAGAGAGAGAGAGAGAGACAGAGAGAGAGAAGAGAGAGAGACGGAAACAGAGACAGAAACAGAAACAGAAACAGAAACAGAAACAGGGACAGATAGAGACAGAGAGATGGAGAGAGCTCATCCTGTTCTTTTATTTTAGCCATATTGCATTAAATTGAAGATTTAGCATATCTTTGCAACTTCGTGTTGATTTTAATTTAATTTAGACCTATTGAAATAAACGTAGCTCTTCTCCAATGCCTTTAAACAATCAATACAGTTATTTGTCAAAGACAGATAGAAAATCTCCGGGCAAGCGCGATCTGTAGGCTTTGTCTTATGTAATCGGACATTTCTGTAAAGCCGTTATCGTCGTAATAAACTAAAATCATCTGTCGATAATCTCTTTTAATCGCGTTTACTGGAGAATATTTTGTTCTGTTCTGTTGTCCACTAAAGAATCTGTTAAATCTTGGGTGGACTTGGGCCTTCTGTTGCTCGTGAGTGTCGCAGAAAGTACCAAGGTAACGGCCGTGCTGTTGTTATTTCATGTAATCGGGAATTGGATATGCGCAATGTATTTACTACGACAATGACCAAACACCTTGGAGTCCGTGATTCGCTTCGACCAGTGACTGAATCAAGCAGAAAATATTTTTGATTTCTAGATGCATAGTAATGCAATTAAATGCACAGCAAATGCGCAGAATTATCTATTAGTAAAATCACGTAGACAGTATCTGAAAGTGGCAGAGCAGTGCCTGCGCGGTCGATGCTAGAAAGCAAAGGGAAAGAACGCAGGCGTTGGCATGAACTGTATGTTAGTAATAATAATAATAATAATAATAATAATAATAATAATAATAATAATAATAATAATAATACGACGTGACATAATACGATGATGATGATCCTGGGATGGAGAGAGAGAGAGAGAGAGAGAGAGAGAGAGAGAGAGAGAGAGAGAGAGAGAGAGAGAGAGAGAGAGAGAGAGAGAGAGAGAGAGAGAGAGAGAGAGAGAGAGAGAGAGAGAGAGGAGGAATTCCCCATGTCACTCTCTACTGCAATATAATAATGTCTACGACGATTAGGTGCCGTTCCAGACGAATTTTATTGTTCTTAATTAATATTAAGTCCCCGGGGATCATTTATACCTCGGGGCACAAAAAAAAAATAATAATAATAATAATAATAATAATAATAATAATAATAATAATAATAATAAGACGATTTCTATAGCGCCGTAGCACAGCTGAGGCCGAAGGAAAGGGCGCTGTACATGAGTTCAACAAATCAATCACAGTCATATGATTATTAAATATCCGGCTACGATATCTGAGGATCCCGAAGCACAACAGATTTTTTTCTGTTACTGCGAATTAGAGACTAACGCGGGAAGACAATCTCGTCCCCATCCCCGCCCCGCAACAAGTAAGTCTTCCCCACCCCCCCCATCCCCACATAGTTTGTCCCCATCCCCGCAGGTTTTCTCCCCATCCCCACCCCATCCCCGCAGGACGACATCACATTCCCCGCAAAAAGTTTACACCAATTAATATTTAAAAATAACATTTTTAGTTTACAAAGCTATTTGTATTGCTGACTGCATTAGTCTGTTATTATCTTATCGACTAGTAGGCTTCAGGAAATAAAAAAATCTCCTTCTCAGTTCTCAAGTTCTTAACAACACCCGGGTTTATTGCCGGCTGCTCATACCCATTACCCCGGTATTACCGCGAGAGTAAACCCCATTACCGCGGTATTACCGCAGTTGTTGTCCCATTACCGCGGGAAAATTCCCCATGTCACTCTCTACTGCAAATGACCTATTTATTGGCCTTTCCCAACAATACTAGACTTAAATTCGTGATAGAACTCAGTGGAGACAGTCTTGGTGTCGATGAGGCCCCATACACAGTTATCCACTATGTATTTTGGGTAAGTCCGTGCAGATAGCTGTGAACCAACTTGATTAATTTAATTTTAAAAAATCCTCTTTGAAGCATTTTTGTGTAATTATGTGCATTGTGCATATGTGCGTAGGTACGCACGTTTACACGTAGGGCCTACGTATTATGTAAGTACATACACGCGAAAGCACGAACCTACGTGAAATGAAATTGCGTCTGCTAGGATAAGGGATCTGAAACCAGAGTAGTATCAACATAATTATGTTAACACGGATTTTAATGCAACACATGTCTTGTCCACATGCGCTGGCGGTACTGCTAATAACGCGCGTTTTAATGTTACATGACTGTCGTGTAATTGCATATTCTTCTGCTGGTTCTTGGACAGTTGAGCATGTGTGTTTCAGTCGTTGATGACTTCCAGGATGTCTTTACTGCGTGCTATATATATAAGTATATATTCATGGGTTTTTCACATGTAGGTTATATATACGTGCATAGTGCATACGTATTACGTACTTAATGCGTATCGACTTAATTACGTTCAAGGGTAGTTAACACATGCATGCTAGCACGCATGCGTACGTAAGTAGCCTACGTACGTAATTGCAAAAGTTAAATCATTATCTGCCAGCATCAGGAATGTGAAACCAGCGTGGTATCGACTCATGTTAACACAGATTTTAAATCAAACACGTGTCTTGTTCATAAGCGCTGGTGGTCTTGCTAATGTCGAGGGTTTTAATGTCATATGTCTGTCGTGTAACTAAATATCCTTCTCCTTTTTCTTGGACCGTTGCCGACGTTGAGCATGTGTGTTTCAGTCGATAATCTGCCTCCGCTCAACTGACCAGGATGTCCTTACTGCTTGCTAGCCATCCATCAATCTAACCAGGGACGTAGCAAGCTACAGTATAATTGTGCCCTGTGCCATGTGCCAAGCGTAAATTTAGAGCCCTCGATATCAACTTAAATAAAAACGATATAAGTTATGCAAATAATGAGAACATAGATGTTCTGCAACAAATTAAAATATATACAATGTCATATAAGGCACTAGTGTGGTCCAAAAAATTAAAAACAAATTTGGACCACACTAGTAAACATACATGCATGTATACATAGATACATACAAGCATACATTATACATAATGCTTACATTAGTTCATGCATATATACATACATACATACATACATACATACATACATACATACATACATACATACATACATACATGCATGCATGCATGCAAACGTTCAAACGACATATATACATACATGTATGCATACATGCATACTTGCATACACAGAAAGCTAAAAGGTACATGCTGAGTCAGTAATAGCTGAATTTATACCAGACTGTGCCTTGGTGATTGACTTGGATGGAAAACTCCTTCCTGATATTGCTTGTATCGAAGACATGGACCACCAGACCGCCTACCAGTCCTGGTTTTTGGGGGTTGCAAAGATAAGCTACTTGGCATTTTAAAGTTTAACTCTGGAACAGCATGTAACGAAGCCAGGGCTATTTATGATCTGCTAGAAGCACGGAAGCTGGCTAAGGAAATCAAGCCATGAGCTTTGACACTACTTCTGTGAAAACTGTTCGCTTCAATTGGCATAATATGTTCTTCTGAAAAAATGATTGGTCGAGAGCTCCTGTGGTTGGCTTGCAGTCAATATATCATAAAACTGATCTTAGCCAAGGTTCTGGATTTTGTGCTGCGGCCCCTCAAGTTCCCCATACATTTCAATCTTCAAGAGATTTAAGACTGCTTGGGAAAATGTGACACATGGCAAATTTCGGGGACTATAGAAGAATTCCGATATAGATGCAGTGCTGAAGAAATGAAGTTCTGTGACACATAATTCTTCGGACGTCATTTGACTGCGCAATGGCTGATTATTTATACTGTTCCCTTGCAGCAAATATGTTGCTGACACGACATAAGTAAGTAAGTAAGTAAGTAAGAATATCCTTTAATAAACCAATTGCTAACTGCATTTTGGTGTACACACATCATTGTAGTCGCAATAATCTAAATTAGCCAGTCTATCGTAGAGTACCGTGTTTATTTTGGTAAATTCGTAATCTTATCATACATAATTATATTACGATTAAAAGACTTTAAGAATATTTTCAAACCAATCGCTTTTTTAGTTCTACCAGGTAAAGGGGTAGGGTCTGTGAGCACTGAGCACCGTCTTCCAGTTGGATTATGACGGTGAAAATTTGCCAGAATGATACAATTAACAGGTGTAGAAAACTGAGAGAGTGTCCTGAACTCTAGCTAAAGCTTCATTTTTTTTACCATATGACTATCATAATGGAACACCCTACTTCAATTTTGCTACATGTTGACGTTATTATAATATCTGATAGTCGTTGTTTAACAAAGACTGTCAGATATTATAATAACGTCAACATATAGCAAAATTTATGTGGTAAATTAATAACGTAGTGGGTCCGTTTATAAACTAAGTTTTTCATTACAATTCAACTGAAATAGTTGGCATGCAAAATTTAAAAATTACCTCTAATTCAGCAAACGTTTTCTAACACAAAAAACTTGAAACAAGTCTTTAAATTGTAAATAAGCTTATTATTCTTTTATTTACTTAAAAACAGTGCTAATTTTAATTTATAATGTAACTACTAAAACGTCAGATACGCAATTTTTGCAATTTCTATAAAAAGTCTTTTTGTCATTTCTATAAAAAGTCTTTTTGTCAAGTGGGAACAAGGGCAGCCTTGTGGAGCATCATACTTCGATATATTTTTTCCACGTAAAATTGGACCACCCATGCATAGATTGTTGCTCGCATAGATAAAGATATATATACACACATAAATACATACATAGGTCTACAAATACACATACATAAATGCAAGAATACGCCATGTCCACACCATCAGGAAATTGGCAGAAATTAAAGGCACCACGAGACCCGAACACATTCATTCATTCATTCCGAGATTTTATATAGCGCGCCTTCAAGGAACCTACTCAGGCGATCCCAGCCCAGCCCAGGCTAGACAGAGAAGACTTGATAAGGCGGCAGAAAGAAGGCATATTGCTGCGAGGCATCAAGCGCAGCTCAAGTGGAAGCCCATTCCAGGTTGATGGCCCAACACTCGAGAAGAAGGCTCGGCGCTACTTGAGACATAAACGGACCCGGGGGACAAGAATTTCTTCAATCCCCTACTTCATCTCCAGCTGTATGTTCATCAACTTTTTATTATAGGCTAAAAATTATTATACGTCAACTGCCCCGAGCGGTTCCGCCTTGGCGAACGCCTTCTCAAAGCTGTATGTTCAGATCCAAACCACGTCCTCCGACATCTCTTTCCACCTGTCCGTGACATCAGGTACAACCTTCGCCAAAGACCAAATCCCTTCACTTTACCAGCCAGGGACGACCGGAACTTCATCGCCCGGATCTTACACAAAAAGTCGTACTAACATTACTAACAACTCAAGCCATCCCTGTTTAAATTTACACATATTTATGAGCAAACGGTACATTCTGTAACACGCTAATCTGTGGACAAAAGAAAACAGCTAGGAACTGAACTTAAATGTTTGTAGGCTAAACAAGCTGCGGCCATGTCAGTTTGTGTCATAATAAACGATTATTATTATTATTCTACAGACAGTTCACACTCATGCGTTTTGGTCGGGTGGCAATTGACAACAATCACGCAGGTGATCAACAATAACAGTTTGACTTCCATGGTGTCCAAATATTACTGAAAACCGATGTCTTGATTCTGTTTGCCCGTTTGGCAAATCGATTTCACCTAAATATTCTTATGATCCAGCGAGTATATTATAGGCTAATATATGTCACTAAAAATATATTGAGCGTTTAAAAATGAGGAACTAAAAGACGCATGCTCAGCGATTAAATAACAATACATGGGCTTATTTAATTGCTGACAAATACGACTATAGATTGAAGGTTATGACGTAGACTGACTGGGCGTAGTCGTTTTCCCATGCCTGCTGCGCATGTGTCTTTTAGTTCATCAATTTTAAACGTCTAATGTGTTCTTAATGACGTACAGTAGCCTATATATAATCGCTGTATCATGAGAATATTTCGATGAGACCGATTTGATAAACGGACAAATAGACATCAAGACGTCAGATTTAAATCCTCGCTGAACATTATGGCAGTAAAACTTATACTTTGGATGACCTTTGCAATCGGTGCCAATTGCCAGTCGACCATTTCTAGTAGAAATGATGCTACATATGAGTACGAATTATCTGTAGATATTAAGTCCGAGATGGGGTCTATTCGTCAACTATTGATGAAACAACAGCAGGAGATGAAGTCGGAAATTGATGAAATACGCCAAATCGTGATTCAACAACAATATTGGTCTAGAAATGAGCAAAGAAAGACAGGTATGATACTACGAGATTAATTGATTTATGGTCCTCATATCTTGCCATAGGTCTATTGAGTTTTGTTAGTACTTAGATATAGCGAAACTGCACTTAGCCTAGCGGTAACATACTCCGTCACCGATCATCCGGTTGGGAGTTCGACTCCGTGTTACTATCCTGTGCAAGTTGCTGTCGCACACCTGTCTCTGTCATCAAGCAGCATAATTTGGTACAGGCGAATGGTTGAAAGTAATGGCAAGTTCTGCGATGCACTGGTCCTGTGTCCAGCAACCAGGGATTCGTTTATTGTCGGTCGAGTGAAGGAAACGAGCTCCTCTCCTACGTTCAACGTGGGATATGGGAGCTTTTCTTTTTTAATGTCTGGTGCATTGATAGGTGATCGGCCTTAGATGAGACCTGGACACTTGGTTCGCAAACCCTTTGCATTGGTTAATTAGTAGCAACTCCAGTCATGATATTAAAACAGCTACCATATTGTTGGATTGCATTCATCCGACTCATGATATCTCCGCATGCTAATCAAGCCCAGGAATCGCACTCTTGAGAAAGTTTCAATAAAGGCTTTACATTAATTGTCTACACTGGGATCTAAGACAAGGTCATGGCTATGCACAACGGTAAGCCATAGGCGTAATCGTTATAGCACATGTAATCACACTGTCAAGATTTCTACAGAACCCAAGAACCGAAGTCACGGGAACCAGCTTAGTAACAGGCGCTTAGTCAAAAGAAAAATTGTAAGGCGGAGGGGTAAAATTGGTTCCAGGTCAAGATCCAAGCGGCGACAGACAGGAAAACATTCAGACGGATAAGGTGGATGATGTTTAGAAACGGCGATGGAGGTAAGATCTAATCGAAATGCAGGTCATACAGAAGATGAAGCTGGGAATTGAAGAAAAACATCAAACTATGATTACAGGTTGCAACAAAATGGAAACAAAAATCACTATTTAGTCTACAGGTGATAGTCTGAAGTTGAGGGTATTCACAAAATCATGCATAAGGAAGAAAATCGCAACGAAAGGTGAGCTTTGCAGAAGATGAAGTCGAAAATCGAAGATAATGCTACATATCATTATTCGACAACAGGAGCGATAATAAAAATTATAGGTGCGACTTTGACTTGATCTTGTGGCATTATTCAAAATCACACAAATTATGCACAACATCAGCTCTATTAACCTCTAGAACGGTCACTGTAGGTATTTGTGCTTAATAGTCGGATAATAGGAGTGCATACGTGAAAGTTTAATTTATCTTCTTCTTATCTGTCCTACAAATCAGCAAATACATGTAATATACATATACATGTAGACCTGTTCGATTCCATGCGATTTCTTGATGTATTTTTTTCACATCGTGTAAAATGGAATTTGCTTAGAGCTTAGGTGGGTGTTGGGCAATAGAATACCAAGCGACTGGGCAAACGTGTCACCCATCCCCTCTAATTTGTTAGGCCAAGATAATAGCAACACAGGTCATTGGGTAGAAACAGCTACCGTTTTTGTAAAGATCATCGTATCCCTGATATTTTCCAAACTGTATTGCAACATATGGAGCGCATCATCATTAATAGGGCGTGTAAACAAGTGATACAACTTTGAGCTTAGACTACTCTATACAATAGGATATAAAAACATGGCTATGACTACGCGCAACGACAGCATCGAGGCAAAGTCAGGTTTTAACCAGATTTGAACGATTTAACTGCGTTTCTGTAGATCTATCCTACTTAGGCCTATGTCAAAATAATACTAACATCACATCACATCAATAGCTTATAATTATTATAACGACAATTAGTTTACTTTAGATTATGTTAAGATATGTATGCAATACAGACATGCTACAAATGACTATCTTGGTACGTTCGAGCGTACCTTGCATCGCATTTAAAATGACTACTCAGTCTATGAGTCACCGTGTCAAAACCAGATATGTAATACTTAGTACTCTACCCGTACTCGAGTACAACTCGAGTAAAGTTTTTAAGTACTTGTACTCGTACTCGTAGTTGAGAGTAGTAAAGGGACTGTATATCCTGGCACACCCGATAAAATCGACTGTCACTCATGGCACACTTCTACCCTGCTATAACTCCAGGCCTACCTTTTTACCCACATATAAAATGAGTGCAAGACCAAAGTTACACCAAACAAGTGACAGGGTCAAAGTGAGTGCTCTGGTCTAGATCACTGACAAGTATACAAACAAACAGCTTTCTATCTTATCTATTATTTGATCAAAGTCCTCTCCAAACACGTGACATGGTCAAAGTGAGTGGTCTGGTCTACCCCATAGACTGACTCAAGAGGACAGACAGATTGGTGAATGAGAGGTTAAGACGTTGCACTTGTCCTAGCTCTGTTTCAAATGCATGAGGAAGAAACTGGTAAATTGTCATCTGGAAAATGAAGCGAGTTAGCGGTGATCAAACGATTCAAATTTCTTCAAACGTCTCAGCTTTCGTTATGTAGGCTACTTGTAGTTTGTCTTTCAGTACAATTTAGTCACATCTGACGTTGTTTTGCAGCAGTGAAACTGGAATTTGGTCATAATATGAAAAGAAGAACTTGTATCATCACGACGTACCCAGATTTTATTAAGAGTCATATTTTGAATTTGTTGTTAAAAAGATAATTTGTAAGAGCAGATGGCAAAAGTTTAAAGTTTTTAGGTGTAGGGGTTTGTCTCAAAACCGCCAGGCAGATGAATGAGAATGAGGCCGTAGGTTTATACTGGCAAGCCGTTGAGTGTTCTAGATAACAAAGGCGTGAAAAACTGTGTGGCTGCTGCGTGAAAGATTCAGCGTCACAATTTTTCTCCCGTTTGGTGATAGAAATTTCCGTTTAATATGGTTTGCAAAACACGAGCTCTCACCGATCAGTGGATAGCCTGAAAGGACACTTTTATAGGCATACATCTATCAGATAGGTTATTTTTTGCCTATCTGTGAAGTCAGATTCTTCTTTGTAATTTTTTTATTCTTTTCTCTTCATCCAATTTTCTTATTTATACTGTGGAAAATATTTATATTTATATGAGATCGGACTTTGGAATTGTCATGAGTTCTAATTATATAAAGTATTGTCTTCAAACCTATCTCGATCTTTACACACTTGTAACAAATCTTGCAACACCAAATTCTCGCTCCATTGGTGCTGATGTTACAGGAACAACATAATGTTTCAGATGCAACTGGAAAACTCTGAGAAATCTCGTATTATTTCCTTACAAGAAGCTAAGAATCTTATAGCTAAAACAGGCACTTTCCAATTAAGTTTAATTTACTTACGAATTCGTTTATGTAGGACATACTGAAGTTTTTCATAAACACATGTCAAAACAAAAGGCATTTTCTCATTCTAATAATTATATCATAAGAAACTAAAAACTCAAATATTGTTTGATGTTTATTAGTTACATGAAAGCATCCAGCAAAAGTAAGTAGGGAAATATGTAGGTATGGCAATTATGAAGCTAATCATAAATTTTAATTAGAATTAGACAACGTTTAATTATAATTAGAATTAGAAAAGTTTGGTTACCAATTGATTAGAATCAGAATTAGCTACTAAGCTAATTAATTAGTTTATAATTAATTAGTTACCCATGAGTGTTTCCCGCATCAAGTCGTTTTCAACTTCAGAGCTGGCAGTTGGAGCCTACGAACGGTTCCGCGACAACTCGTCGAACGACATTTCGTATAGCGACACTTCGTCTACGACAATTCGTATAACGACATTTCGTGTACCAGTGTATCTGTATCCATTACGGCTAATCAACAGAGGCCGCTTTCTTATAGTTTCGCTAAAACGTGCTATATATTCTCAGGAATCCAGCTTCTAATTACTGACAAGATTATTTTCATCAATCCAGCTTCTGTTGAATGGAAACCTATTTTCATCCATGCATCCAGTTTGATTTCCAGCTTATTTTTACGTGAAAAATTATTTCGATCAATTCAGCTTCTATTTCAACACAGGAATGTTTTCATCAATCCCACTTCCATTTCGGGAAACAGTTTTTTTTCATCAATCCAGCTTCCATTTTAAAGTGACAATATCAAATAACTTAGTAGACGAAATGTCGTTCGACGAATTGTCGCTCGACGAAGTGTCGTAGACGAAATGTCGTTCGACGAGTTGTCGTGACACCCCTACGAACGCAAGAGTGCCTAGGGCCTACGACGACTTTAAATGGCTCTGTCTAAGCTGCTGGGGTTCTTGTCTGAGCCACTGATCATTGAACAGCTCATCGACTGCCTTTCTACTCCCTCGATACAGACTTACTTATCCGAAATTTTTGGAAGCGCCTGGTAAAGGTATCATCGTGATTGGCCAGTCAAACTGTAGGGTCCTCTACATTGGATGCCTAGATCGACATTACCTAGGCCACTGAAAGGTGTGGAATTAGTTTAACCATGCCTATTCTACTTAACCACAATGTGAAACTCTTTCCAACGTAGATGGATGACCTTTCCAGTCGATTCTGAATCTAGCATCTGGGGTTCATCTATTATCCGCAATTATATTCTGCCTGAGATAACTTATAGTCTTTGAAGACTGGCGCTGTCTAGAGGTAGGACAGGCGGATGCAGTAAATCTTAATTTGCACAATGTCAATATATTTCCTCCTATTTCAATCTACTAACTTCTTAGGCGCTTTGACATGCTGTCTCTATTACTGGTATCTCTCTCCTCGGCCAGTGGGTTACTGGATCAAGTAGGCCATTGATCAACCTAGATTCAGCTGTCAGAATGGGTGACCGGCGAGATGAATCTGTAGCCCTAATGTAAAGTAGTTGCTGTTTTGCTGAGTACGCTAATGGCAGAGTAGAACATTGCATCACAACCAGTAATGAATGGCTGTAGAAAACGCTAGGCATGTTTGTAGAAAAGTCTTGCATTTGTATTAAATAGAAAACAAATCAATTAATACACAGTACAAATAAACACCTATCTACCTATGAGTGGCGTTATTTATTAAATTATATAATTATGTATTATGGGTTTAACTGATCTTTCAGTAAGCTTCAGTCTCGCTTTGACGACACCGTAGTTCGTAGAAACTGGTTTCTTTGAAGGAACATGTTTCGTCGAAAGGTATGTATTTCGGCGAAGGTGAGTCCTCTTCTGAAGCGACTCGGCGAAGGCATGTATTCGTAACGATGCTTTGTCCTCCAAACACCTCTTCAAACGTCGAAGCTGCTTTTGAATAGGATCGTCACAACTGACAAGTCGGCATTAGATAAAACCGTTCACTTGCTCTAGAATTGCTGTTCGGAGTCTAAACAATCCTTCGTAAACGTCCGCAGTTCAAATCAATCGACACGCAGAAACGATAACCACTCAACCGTTCTACGCTCTAAACAGACTTCCGAATAGATCACTCGTCAACGTCCTTCACGCTAACGGCTACTCTTAAATTCGACTAAAAGTCCGCCACAACGATGCTCTAGCATTCCTCACAAGATGCATAGTCATCCGAACTTTGAAACCAACGATTCATCTACCGAAAAGTCGTTCAATATCGCAGGAACGTCGCAAATCCACCGACTCCGTTGAACTCCCAATTTCAAGTCCTCTTCAATGAGCTTCCTCTTCACTATCCGTTACGTCGTCCACTGTAACGCTCTAGTTAATTCGTATTACGTCACGTTGCCATGGCTTCTGGTTTAACGGTTCATTTGGCAGTTAATTGGAGTCTAGGCCTATGTATTATATTATGCCACCCAATCATGAATTAACTAACACCACTCGTAATTAACTATCTTATTCTAACCCTATAGATTAATTAATTAATTAAGTAAGCTAATAATAGATTTGATAAGTTATATTTCGCTACAGAGTCCTACAAGACTTCACTGGTAGCCCACCACACAGTTTGTATAATTTGTGCATTGTGATTTTGCTTTATTTTGTGGTGAATAAACTACTTACTTACTTACTTACTTACTAGAATCTGAAGACTAGTATACGAATGCTCACAAGGCTCTGTAAACCTAAAATACTTTACATTACAGTTCCAAGGCCTATACATGTATAACTAAAATGGACAGTGTGACAGATCTACTTCAAATTTATTATGCAGTGGCCTAAACAAGCTGATCGTGCCGGACCATATCATATTTTATGTACTGATAATTAGTTGTCAGGCTAGGTACTCTATAGGAAACTTAAAACCCCGATCTTGCAAATGAGGTGTTACGGTGTCAATTTTATTTCGTACGGATATTGGCATGCCAAAAAGCGTTTCTCTTTCACAGAGAGACCCAAATGGTTAGAGGTGATGAAGAAAGTTGGAAATGCAAAGAAAAAGAAGGATGCGGGACGGTGAATAGAGTGAAACTATAGAGCCCGGTGCCTTCTAATAAACTATCGTGTGATCTAGTAGAAGTATTATTTTAAAAAAGATCACGAATTTTACGAAATTTATGGCAATGTGCAGAGCATGCAATACAATCCGATTATGTTTGATAATGCCCTCATTTCAAATATCAGAATTGCACGCACAACTGCGAGTGAAAGATTTGCTCAAGGTCCCTAGATCGTTATCGCCTTAGAGGGGATTCGAAGTTGTACTTTCCCCGTTATATGTCGAAAACTCTAACTAATCGGCAACGTATCGAAGTAATCAGATCCTTTCGATAAAAGATGACATGTAAATTATAAAATGATATGTTACAGCAAAAAATCTTCAACCTCTTCTAGTCACTTAACATGCCCCGTCACATGACGGGGCATGACCTCAGCCGAAATAACATAGAGTGCATCTGCAATGACCGGAACTTCCACGTCAGGCTTGTAATCTGTGACAACAACATTGGGCCACTGTGGTGCTGAAGGCTTCCTTCAAAAAGAATTTCATGAGTATGATGCTTGCGTGCCAAGTAGAGCACTTTTCTCTCCAGCAACTTCTCTATCAAAACGCAAGCTCCTTTCTTTCGTCCTCTGTTGCTGAAAGTTGTGTCAAAACAGAGTCCTTCGATGCAATCCTTAACGCCCCCAATCACTGCATATGCCATTGCATAATTTTATGTCATTGCCTGACCGGTTCCGGAAGACAGCCTCAGTACAGACAGGAGTTGTTTCAATGCCAGATCCTGGAACAATGACTGGCAATCGGTCCACTTTCTCGTCTCCTGTAGTCTCTATCTTAGAAAACTGGTATAGCAAACTACTGGTTAAACTGCGCTGGAGCAGCTGCTTTTTATATTGCTTTTCAGTGGCATCTGGCGTGAGACAGGGGAGTGTTTATCACCCTCCTTTAACATATTCATTAATTTGCTTGTTGTACGACTGCATCAACTTGATATACGATGTCACATCAACTCGCTATTTATTGGCTGACTGCTCTACTCATCTACAACCCGTTGCATTGTAATGGTTAAAATATCTGACAAGTTGCAATGCATTTCCAATGAAGTACCGTAGTTAATAGCTAGTTATTCACAATCAAAAAGGTTCTAATTATCAATTATTAAGCTATTTCAGGAAAGAAAAGACAAGGATATGAACAATTTAATACAATGATATAGTATATTCTTTAGCCTTGAGCCCCAAGTACTTATTGGGATAGACACTTTTTAACCATTGGCAATTTCGCATAGTTATTCTTTTGCATAGCATCACAAAGAAGTGGAGTGAGCATACCTAAATGTGCACCAATCACAACCATTTTTGGCAGTAATAAGTTTCTACTGGAGGAGTATCAGATGAGAGGGTGGGAGCCAGTAAAAGATTTAAAAAAATGTCCCATGTTGCTAAGGACCACCCTACTGGGCGGTTGAGGTGTTTGGAGCGGGTCCTGCGCACGGCGGCGCGCCTCATCGACCATATCCCAAGGTTTGGCCATGTCGATGCTTATAATATATGAGTGATGTCCTGCAATGGCTTCCTATACCGCAGCGGATTGTGTACCGGCTTTCTGCTTAGGTGTGGCGATGCCTCTTAGGTTTCGCTCCTGCGTATTGACATGATCTATGTAGCTCTACTCTGGGAGTGCAGGGACGTAGCGCTCTGCGCTCCTCCACACATGGTTAACTTCTTGTTCCCCGTGCGCGAACTGCTCTTAGACAGCATCATGCCTTCTCTGTTGCGTGCCCCATGTTTTGGAATGGACTCCCATTAACACTACGCCTTATGCCTACAGTTCATTCAGATGAGTTTTACTCTAGCCTTAAAACCATCCTTTTCAGCCCGGGTTGGGTAGGGAGCACTCCTGAGTAGTAACCTTGAAGGGGCGCTATATAAATCTTTGGAATTAATCAAATCAAATTTATTCGAATCGATTCCATGAACAGTGGGTACAATGTACACGTGTGAATACAGTTATTAACAGTTTACATTTCGTAAGCGCCATTAATAAGAAACAAAAATTGAAGAGGTTATAGTCTAACAGGTTAAGTAATAAAAATCGATTCGTGGGGAGAAGAAGCCCAATGGGCTTATCTAGTCTTCCCCACTATGATGGAACAAATTGATAGAACTAGAAAGGAAACATGTGTCAGTTCAATTAACATAGAATGAGAAATAGGCATGGCAGCAGTAAAATCAATGTCAGTTAAGTAAGTGTTTTTTATAGGCCTCTTTGAAGGAGTTGAGTGACCTCTGATTACGGAAGCCACGGTTAATGGAGTTCCACAGTTATTCTTTGAATGAATGAACTTAAATTCTTTGGCCGACTTGAAGCTTTAATTCTGTTTCCTGTTACACGTGTCCTATGCAGATTGTCCTGTCGGATTCGATTATCTACCAGGAGCAGGTAGATGCTTCATGTTCGTTTTCGAAGGAATGAACTGGGATAATGCTACTGGAAGATGCCGAGGAATTATGCCAGGAGTGCACTTGGCTGCGATTACAAGTCAACAAGAAAACCAAGCCATTGTCAGATATCTTCGGTCGCAGTTCAGCAGTAAGTATAGAACAGTAGCAATAAGATGCCTGCATGGGCAATTTTGATGAAAAGCTCAATAATATAATTTTCAATTCAATTCAATTCAAATTATTTTATCGCAGCCAAAGTATTACAGTAAAGCAGAGAATGTGAAGCAACAAATAGACTGGCAACAAAGGGAGGCCGAACAGGGAAGAAGGGACACCCAAATAGCAATTTCCCGAGAAAAATTACGAGGTAAGGCAATAACAAATTAGCATAGAACCAGATGGTGACTGGGCGCATCTAGCATTAAATTGTCAAGAAACAAGAGATAGGACAAATTTAACTAGAACCTTAAATAAGCGCGGTTTCATGCACTTCCAGTGACAGTAGCTGTTTAAATTGATGAGAGAAGAAATGCACGTAATCTCTTTTTGAAAACCTGCTGATTACTGGAGAAACCTGCAGATTTCTGGAAAAATGGATAATAGATATTATCTATTGGCAATGCATTCCATACTGCAGTGTCGTATGATCTTATGGTAAAGCGTCGAGTGTTAGAGTGGGCTTTAACAGGTCAATATGCTGTTGAATTCCTGGTGAAGTATGTATGAATGTCGGAGGCATGTTGGATGAAATCCTTAAATACAGGCGGCAGGAGGCCATGTTCTAGGCGATAGAATAATTCACCAATTTGGAGATCTTTAATCGGGTCTATTCTCAAGAGCCTAAGCCCTCTAATGCTCCCATTTTAGAATACCTGCAATTATGCGAATAGCCCTCTTCTGTAAGATTACTGGTTTACGCAGCCTAGATTCGTACGTCGATGTCCAAATCATGTTATAATAATGAGGTAGGGGTAAACGAGGGCATAATATAGGTTTATTCTAATTGCCTTGGGCAGTAGGCCTATAATTCATACCCCTAGAACTATAAGGTTCTATGTCCACTTTTTGCGAAACGGAGAAACACGATTTTTAAGATTTGCTGACGACAATCTTTTGCGCTGTTTCATTTATGGCTATTAAATTAGACCTTATGGAAAACAATGTTTTCCTTAGTATGGTTATATATATATTTCGATCATAATGTTAACCGACTATGAGTAATTTTGCTATAATTATGGCAGTGGTGACTATTTTTGGACATTGAGCTCTATAACATTATTGATTGCAGACAAAGTGAGTGCTGTAGGTTACAAGTCCAAGTCACGTGTAAAGATCTCTCACTGGTATTGGCTATGGACATAACACCGTATAATTCTTTTTTCAAACCTCACGGTTATATCTCCAATTCACGTGATATAAAATTAATTATTCTATTGGATGACTGAACTAGTTCCTCTATAGCTTTGAGACACTGTCCAAATCAGTTCCAAATTTATCCACATAGAGCTATATAGTATATAGCACTCGCAGATTGAGCTTAAGAAAGCGTCTCCAGTTAAGCTAGACTATTCAGGACATAGCCTCTGTCATCCCGGTAACAGATATAGCGCTAGGTTGATTTTTAAAAAGTGGACATAGAGCCTTATAATTCTAGGGGTTCGATATGTGCAATACGGGTTAGAATACCCACATTTTGGAGATGATTTTAGGTGTAATTTGATTGATATGTACCTTCCAGGACAAGTGCTGATCTATATGTACACCTAGAAATGTGGTTGACTTGAGTGATCGTGATCGTAATCGTAATCGTAATCTCCGAACTTCTAAAGCGCCACTCGAAAGCCAAGCGCAGGGCACCAGCTTATTCACGAGCGCTGCGTCTAGTCAAAAGGGTTATCCGACAGAGTAGTCCGAAGGAGGTCCGAGTCCGGTTTCCAGAGGATCAGAGGTGTCAGAGTAGCTGAAAGCTGAAAGCTGAGTGATGGAAGTATCATTCATAAGCAACATTAATAAGCAAAGATAGATCACCGCTATGGTTAATTTCCTATGGGATCTAAAAACATAAAATTGGTTTTATCTAAATTGAGAGTGAGTTTATTTGCATGGAACCAAGCAGCTATGTTGGATAACTCAACGTTGACAGTGTGAATCAGCTTCTGCCGGGAGTCATTGGAGTAAAAAAAACGATGGTGTCATCAGCAAAGAGTATGAAGAACATTGTCGGGGGAGATACTGGCCAAGTCGCTAATGTAGAGCAGGAAAAAGAGTGGTCCAAGATTTGAGCCTCGAGAGACTCCATATTTAATCAATCCCAGATCAGAGAGAGTACTATTAGGGGTCATCCATTAATTATGTCAACAAAATAGGGGAGGGGGTTTGGAAAAGTTTGACAGTTGTTGACAGGGGGAGGGGGTTCGGCTGAAGTTGACGTCAAATATTTTTTTCGCAATGAATCCCAAAAAGGTAGCGAAAAGAGTAAATGTCTAAAAAAAGGTCATCTAAAAAAATTCTTAAAAAAAAAAAGGTCATCCGAGTTCAAAATTTAAGTGGGGCTACGCTGCTGGTAGGGGGTTCTGGGATTGTTGACATAATTTTTGGGGGTCCGTCAATGTTTGATAGTTGTTGACAAGGCGGGGAGGGGGTCAAAAAGGCCTAAAATGTGTTGACATAATTAATGGACGACCCCTTACAGAGGACTCTCTGAGCACGGTTCTCAAAGTAGCTGGCGAACCATTTAAGTTGTGTCCCCTAATTCCATAGTTTTGTAGTTTATTTATCAGGATATTATGATCGACCGTATCAAACACCTTAGCGAGATCGAAGAAAAACCCCACTGAGAATTCATTTTTTTCGATGGCCTTAGAAAACATGTCCTGCATATTGAGCAAGGCCATGTAGGGGGAGTGACCTGGTTGAAATCCATGCTGAGATTGGTAGATAATATTCGAGTCATTGACATATCCATAAAGTCGGTTGTACATGAGCTTTTCATAAAATTTAGCAAAGTAACGGAGGATTGAAATAGGTCTATTATAGTTGGTCACATTATCGTTTTCGCCTTGTGTAAATACTGGTACTACTTTAGCTATGTTTATGGCCTGTGGAACAATCCCACTATTAAAAGAGCAATTTATTATTTCCGCCAGAGGTTTAGCAACCAGGGTGTGATTGGGTGTTGTTATACAAGGGTCGATGTCATCAATCCCTTTGCTATGCGTTAAACGTATATTGTGACTAATATCCATTATTTCCCCTGGGGAGACCACTAAGAGACCCATAGAGTTCTGAAGAGGAGCCTGTATAGACAGCTTGAGTAAGGAAGGGGTGGAAACGGTATTTTTATGTGTATTACGTTGAATCATTGTGTAAGGATATACGGCGAAAATAATTGTTTTGTCCATAACGACCAACAAAATTGCTAAGAATTTAAAAGTAACGTGAAATAAAGTCAGAAATGTCAAAACTCTACCGTCACCTGAAAGAAGCCAAAGGTTCAACGTGCTGCTGTTCATAAGAAGATCAATAATATGCTGCGGTTAAAAAGAATAGATACTAAATGTAACAATAAAAAAAGAATTAGACCATTCTATAGCTATATGTAGAGAGAGCTCAGGGATGGCATTGTCCTAGAAAATGGTATCGTTCTACTCGGCTACCCTATAAGAATCAGTGGTCACATGGGGTGTGGATTAGTGGACAAAGAGCAAATCCTGGGCGATGTGACAATCCCTTCGTCTGGAAGCCACTGAAAGGAGTCAAAATAGCCTTCAACTTCACCAAATGGGGAACAGGTGAACCGAACTGTGACTCAACATATGAAAATGAGCCTTGTGTTCATTTTACGTCATATAATATAAGCTACGCCTGGAATGATGCTAGGTGCAGCAGTTTATATTATCCACTTTGCGAAATATAAGTGGTCGTAAAAGCAACATAAGAAACTACTTTCGAAAAGCATCGTGTACACAACTACACATGTATTCAAGTGTACTATACAAAAATATAGCTTTACTTTACATAGCCATAGTAGACTCTTGTGAACGTTTATTCTTTCTAGCGCATGATGACTACTACGTGAACGACGATGAATTGCATTTTTTCTTTTGGCGTTTGGCAGAGCGCACACTTCTGCAACTACATTGTCCTTGCAATTAACCAGAATAGACAATATATAAACAAATAAGTAAATGTATCTGATGTGTTCAAACGCTACTCGATTTTAGTTACCTTGTAATAAACTGTATACAGTTAGTGAGATCCTTATCCATTTAGATCTTTGGTGTAGGCCTACTTTATTTCGACAAAAGGTCAAT
Source organism: Aporrectodea caliginosa (assembly GCA_020284085.1). Taxonomy (NCBI): domain Eukaryota; kingdom Metazoa; phylum Annelida; class Clitellata; order Crassiclitellata; family Lumbricidae; genus Aporrectodea; species Aporrectodea caliginosa. Next base: position 2,272,531 of record JACEVL010000136.1, on the reverse strand, counting down.
TTATACCAATGTTTAAAGTCTTGTTCTTCTTCTCTTTGTTCTTGCAGTTCTTCTTCTCTTTGTTCTTGTAGTTCTTCATTTCTTCTTTGTCTAACTTCCCTTTGATTTTCTTTCTTCTGTTAAGCAGATGAAGCTTTCACAATTTTATGGATTTCGATATTTTGCAAGTAGGCCCTATGTCAAGTTATGAGAATGTATTCTGAAGTATTTTTTCCGCTCATCAAAGCGGCATGATCTCTTTGTCCCGCGAGCGAGAACTGCTATGGCTAAAATACGAGCCTTTGCCTTCATTGGCCCTGCACTCCTTTGACACGTTCCTGTTTATTAACTCGTGGGTGAAGTGACCCTTCGTTGTCTCAAGACTTCTTTCTTTTCTCTGGGTCTCTCGCACCGGGAGCCCCTATGCCTGGTGTGCACTGCGAGAGGTGCTCTATAAATTGAAAGATACAATACAATACAATACAATACAATCATCAGGTCTATCTCTTCGACACATAGGTGAACTTTCTTCTAACAGCAGAAGGCGCTGAAACTCTCTTGTTCCGAGTAAGCCGTATCTCCACTAATTTATCGTTCACAATAGCAACACTGCCTGCTAAGTTGAATCAAATTGTTTTTACTATGAAGTTTCAAGTGATAGGCTTAATGTATATTTTGTCTTTGCTATAAATATGCAGTTAAAAATAGGCCTACAGTCGAAAAAGGTTTAAAAATTCATAGATTTCTTCGGTATTGTTGGAATACCGACAAGATTTCCGAAAAATCTCTTAATCACCTCCAACTTTTTAAAGCACATCCCAATTGTTACTGTATGCAATCTTAGTAGCGATTAATAGTCGTATATTATTGGTTTGCTAGAGCGGTAAGGTGCATATTGTCTAGGCGCTGCTGTCATCCTTTTTCAGCGAATGAATGAACTTGCCAATGACGCGAGATATTGCCACGAGAGATTGCTTATTCTTGTCTGTATATTTCACGATGTTTGTCCAGCAACTCGGTTCTCAGTTTACGATTTTAGAGCTGTACAGCTTATGCACTATCTTGACAAAAATAGCCTTCTTCCAACTTTCCAGTCAGGTTTCCGTAAGGTCCACTTTACTGAAACTTTGCTTGTCTGCCTCCTCTCTGACATCTACGGGGACATTGGCAGATCCAAGGTCACCCTCCTCGCGCTGTTTGATGTAAGCGCTGCATTATACATCCTCTTGTAGTGCTTATCAATTTCCTTTGGCCTCTCTGGTAATGTCCTTGATTGGCTTGCTTCCTTTCTGCAAGACCGCTCCTTCATGGTGGCCTACGGATCCACTAATAAAAGGTCCGTATGGGTCCCTGCTTCAATTGTTTTGCCGCAGGGCTTCGTTCTTGGCCCCCTCCTTTATATAATTTACACTTCGCCCCTGTACTCCTCATGATTAGAATTGATGACTTTTTGGTAACATGTATTCCTAAAGCTGAATGCACCATTTCTTCAAAGCCTTTCAAAGCACTAAGAAAATTGTGTAACGCGTCTTAATATGCATAGCTCCTGCAACTGAAGGCAATTTCACGTAGTCTTATTGTAACTATAAGTAGTAACTAAAATTAAAAAAGCCATTAACTATAACTATAAATCTAACGAAAAAATCATACTGTAACTATAACTAAAATAAGAAACCATTAACTATAACTGTAACTGTGACTAAAATAAAATCTGTAAGGAGAATCACACTGATATTAGTTAGTGCGCCAGAGTTCGATGGTTATGCGATGTTTTAGTTCCATAATAATGAACAACCAAAAAAATTGTCAAATGATGACGGGAGAAGCTTTAAATGGTAGCGGTACATAACCGATTTTATATTTAGTGACGTCACCCAGTCGTGGAGTATATTGCTCCCTAAATGTCGTTTACTTATCTATCTATCTGTCTGTCTGTCTCTCTGTCTGTCTGTCTGTCTGTCTGTCTGTCTGTCTATCTGTCTATCTATCTATCTATCTATCTATCTATCTATCTATCTATCTATCTATCTATCTATCTATCTATCTATCTATCTATCTATCTATCTATCTATCTATCTATCTATCTATCTATCTATCTATCTATCTATCTATCTATCTATCTATCTATCTATCTATCTATCTATCTATCTATCTATCTATCTATCTATCTATCTATCTATCTATCTATCTATCTATCTATCTATCTATCTATCTATCTATCTATCTATCTATCTATCTATCTATCTATCTATCTATCTATCTATCTATCTATCTATCTATCTATCTATCTATCTATCTATCTATCTATCTATCTATCTATCTATCTATCTATCTATCTATCTATCTATCTATCTATCTATCTATCTATCTATCTATCTATCTATCTATCTATCTATCTATCTATCTATCTATCTATCTATCTATCTATCTATCTATCTATCTATCTATCTATCTATCTATCTATCTATCTATCTATCTATGGCATTTATATAGCGCCCTTCAGGATAACTACTCAGAGGCGCTCCGACCCAGTCCCGGTCAAAGAGGAAAGTCTTAAGAAGTTTATAAAAAGATCCAGAGAGAGGCTATTCCAAAAAGAAGGACCAAGGATCCAGAAAGCCCGACGCTGTCTAGTAGCAGAGCGAGCATGCGGAATTATGAAGTCACCTCTAGAGGCCGAGCGCAGAGTTCGGCGACCAGAGCAGGCCGAGGTTAAAGTAAAGAGCTCCCGGAGATAGACAGGTGCTCTGCCCAGAACACAGTGCCAGACAATGGAGGAGACCCTATAATCGATGCGCTGCTGGACCGGGAGCCAGTGGAGGACATCACGCATAAATGCAGAGATGTGGCCAAACTTAGAGACACCACTAATTAGATGAGCAGCCACCCACAAAACGCCTACCAAAGGATGCAAACAGAGTTGAGGAAGTCCACAGTAGAGCGAAGAGCAGAAATCCAATCGATTAATAATAAAGGCATGGCCCAGAGCGGAGGCAGATGAAGAAGTGACAACCCGCAGCTGGCGCAAGTGGTAGTAGCAGGAACGAGTCAATGCCGTGATGTGCTTCGTGAAGGACAGTTCCTGGTCCAAAATTACTCCTAAGTTGCGGACCGAGGTTGAAAAAGCGAAGGTAAGAAATTCAGCGGGGAGGGACTCAAAGTACAGCTTATCCAGCTGCTGGTGAGTACCAAGCCAGATATATTGAGTTTTCAGAGGATTTAGGCGTAGACGATTAGATTACATCCAGGCAGAAAGGCAGTCAGTGGTGCAGGACATGGTTCGTACAGCAGAAGCAGCTTGGGACGCTGAGCAATGAGTGCAAGATTGAACATCATGAGCGCAAGAGTGACTCATGAGAGAACAGGGTGCAAGTAGAGACTCCACATCAGCTGTAAAGAGAATGAAGAGAAGGGTACAAGTACAGAACCCTGGGGGAGACCAAGAGAAGCGAGAAGAGTGAAAGATGGTAGAGCTAGAGCGCTCCGAAAGATAGGAAGTGATCCAGAGGTGTGGTAAATCCCTGATCCAAAAAGTTATGGAGGAGGAGGTCATGATCGACCGAGTCGAAGGCAGCGCTGACGTCATACAGGGCAAGCAGGGTAACCTGTGACCTATCCATAACGCCATAAATATCAAACAGAAGACTACCGGGTTGCGGTGTGTCACACCCGTTTGTTCAATAAACGAATATATATATATATAAGACGGAAAAGAAGGGACTCTGTAGAGTGACCCTTGCGGAACCCAGATTAACATGAAGGAAGGTAATTGGAGTTAGACACTAATATTCTTCGCTAGTTTCTTTGGCACATGTAAGATATGTTCATTCCACGTTAGCTACTGATCTACATATATACAGTGTTTTTAAAATACCAAGGAATTTGGAAGATACTGCGCGTATTAAATCCTTATTATCTAGCACATTTTAAGGCCTTCTAGTGGAGCAAGTTTACGATGACAATGAAATAACACAAAGCTGGTCCGTTCCCAGTTAAGTCACAGTTTATTGGCTTTAAACCACGCTTATATTAATTGCAGTTGGCTATTAACGTTTTGTTACCTGAGAAATATTACTGTCATCGGTAAATACAATTTATTTAATTCACACCAACTAGCAATTATCTGAGAAAGAGGAAGAGGAAGAGGAAGAAGCATGGGCTAAAATATCCTGCTTTGAAAATGTTAAACATTTCAAGGAGGCAGAGTGACAAAGAGAGAGAGAGAGAGAGAGAGAGAGAGAGAGAGAGAGAGAGAGAGAGAGAGAGAGAGAGAGAGAGAGAGAGAGAGAGAGAAGCAGATCGCGCCGTGATTTGTAGTTGTCAGAGGCAGAAGCAGACGCAAATACAGATACAGTACATAGATTAAGAAAGAGGTAGAGAGAGACAACAAGTCCTAATGTAAATTAGTATGCTGTGGCAGAGAAGAGCATTGCATCACATCAAGTATTGAATGAGTGTCAAAAACGCTTGGCATCTTTGTCCAAAATTCATGCATTTGTATTTAAATATAGACAAATCAATCAATTCACAGTACAAATAAAAGCCTATTTACCTATGAGTGGCGTTAATTGCTATATAATATAGATTTTTATAAGCTTATCTGAGCCTTCATGAAAACTGGAGTCTTTCTTCGACAACACCACAGATAAGTTCGTAGTAGCAGGTTTCGGCGAAAGGTATTGGTTTAGGCGATAAATGTTTGAAAATTCAAAGTGGAATAGAAATAATGATATTTTCTACAAAGCATTGTATAACTTTTCTGCAAACATCATAGACACTAATAGCTGAGTTATATTATGATGTCAAACAATGAATATTAGTGACATTGTAAAATACTGTTTAGACACCTGTAAATGGTATCATTCGGACTTGATCAGATCTTTGTTTACAGTTGTATTGTACATAAGTTTTAATTGTCGTCAACGGCCTTTGATGTCATATGATAACGTTAAACTTTGGAATAAAAAGGTAGGTAGTAAGGTAGTAAGTAACTAACTGGTGATCTGATGTCGACTGATTGCTAGACTGTAACAGTTTGTCTGTTGATCTTTGACTTGGGCCTTGTAAGCAGGTTTTGCCTCTGTCCTTCTGCTGATATTTTAAGGCTTCTGTCCTGCTGCTGATATATTAAGTGAAGAAAGTCAACAGCAGTCGATAGCTTAGCGACTGGTTGTTACTTGAGGGCTTAGCGGTTGGTGGTGGCGGCGGATGGCGGGGGCGCCGGGGACTACGAGGGGCTGTGAACAGTGGCTAGCGACTTTGACAGAGATAGAGCGGAAAGACAAGAAAGACTGTAACGAATGTGTCAGAGGCGCCTGTCCAAAATGACAGCCGAAGGAAAAGTACGTCGTGATCGATGGTGTCGTAAGCGGCAGAGATGTCGAAAAGACAGACACAGGAGACTTGTTAAATGATCTACAGCATCATCATCAGGATCCATGGGCCGAAAGCCCGTAGGTGTCCAATGCAAATTTCGTCATCCGTTTCCATAATCCTCTGTCTTGCGCCAATACACTCAAACTGTGTAGGTCTTGTTTGCACCAATCCCTGATGTCATCAGTCCATTCCCTGTTAGGTCTTCCTCTTCGTCCACTTCCATCCATCATACCCATCATGACAGTTTTTATTTTTCTATTATTGTCCATTCTGCATATATGTCCAAACAGACCCAATTTCCTTCTCATTACTGACTGTATTAGATCTTCCTTTATGTGTAATCTTCTTCGGACCTCCTTATTTGTCACCTTCATTGTCCAGCAGAGACCAGTTTATTGTACAGAGAGACAAGCAGAGTTTTTGTGGGGTGGTGTTTCGTGAAACCAGTTTTTTGTGGAGGTGGAGATTGAGTTACAAGAAAGGTAGTATTTACTTACAATAATTATCGTCAGTGAAAAATTATAAAATATTTCAGCTTTGACAGAAATTTTCAAAGTTGCTCAACTAAAACGGTTGAAGCAGAGGAAAGAGTGCAATTCTTTTTCACATTTGCGTTCGAAGTTCTAGTCACGAAGCTTCACATGCAGCTGAAAGTAAAAGTAATCAAGCTATGTCCGAATAATATAGTATCAACACTTTAGACGATACAACTTTACGCTCCAGAACCACTCTTCTGAACACCAACAAGGGAAGTCCTCCCTCCTTGATCGAGGTCTTGTGTTGTCAGGTTGTGATGAATTCGATTGAGTTTTCTGGCGAAGGTGCTATATAAATGTGCATATGTTTAACTGAAATATAAATTCAGCTAATTTGGGACATTGAACACGGATGTAAACTGGCAGATCAACGAGTGAATATTATATGCCTCAGAAAAACACGTGCTTGGAAAAGCCTCAATGTTAATTACTGCTTTTTGAGAGTTTTTATGCGTACTATGCGGTATTTCCAAGGGTGCTGTCATTAGATCGGGTTACATTTGGAGCTTGACTTCCTGACCATAATTTCGCTTCGCTACTTCCCTCATGCATACATATAGGGCCTACACGTGCATAAGCACTTTATACACGTACGCAGTAGGGCTACTGCGTAACGAGCGCAGGGATTGGCATCTCGGTCGGCTAATAAGGGCATTTTTACCGAGCTGTATCAACAATAATTGAGTCGCATCCTGTTAGATCTGTTCCGATCAGACTTTAAATTCATACTACATGTAGATTCCACGAGTCTAATCACAAAAGTATGATTTTAAATGTACACCCATTTTGATCGCGAGCTATTACAAAGTGTATAGCCATTTGTTCAAAGAAAATGAAACTCTTGGTACATTGGCTAAGATTCCATGAGCGCAGTTGGGGATGAACTAAACCCGAGCTTTGGCAGGCCTGCAAAGACAGCGACAGGTAGCCCTAATCTTCAGAATGACAGATTTGACAAGGGTACGAGTGATATGGAAAGACGTACCTGCCAATATTTTGCCGTTTAACAGTAATCTGAGGCAGCTGCTGAACACAGGTTCTGCAAAATACAAGTTCGGTGTTCGACGAGCTTGAGACAATATCACGCTGGACTGAATGCAGCAACCTGAAGCGAAACCGAAGAAAGACCAGAGAGATGGTAATACCTTGTCGACGCGGTGGCATGTTTCCTGAGACGCTCAAGGAAATAAAGAGAGTGCCGACAGTAAAGATATTAGGCGTCACCATACAAGCCGACCTTAAAGTCACAACACACATAGCAGAGATCTTGGCCAAATGTATGGGAACTCTTCATCCTCAGGTTTCATGCACTCCCAACATCTGCACTGCAGCAGGTTGCGCGGGCTACATTAGTTGCTAGATTGCTCTACGCCATACCTGTGTGGCGGGCCTAACCAATGCAGAACAACAGTGTAGATTCAAGAAGGTCCTTGTCAGAGCTAAGCGGGCTGGTTATATTTCTGAGAACATTCCTGGTGTGGAGGCGATGGTTAGTAATACTGAGGATACGTTCCTATCTGCGGTCCAATGGACACCATCCAACCGCCTGGGTCTACTCGCTCATCATCATACCTTTCTCTATCCCGGCCTCCAGTCTCATCCTCTCTGAAATTCTGCAACCGCTCCTTAGTATATGCTGCACCAGCTCTTTGGAACGGACTCCAAAAAGACCTCCGCCAGTTTGCTCATCATCCTATCTCGCCTCTTAAATTAACTCAACCTCTCCTCCGATTGCACTCTCCTCTTCTGCTTTCCACTCACAACTGAAAACCGAACTCTTCAAGATATCCTATCCTGATTCAACTCCTGCGCCACCACACGACCACCATCACAACCGATTGCCACCGTAGCACCATGCTGTCTTATCGGCTTGACCTCCCGGATTTTGACCTGGCACCGAAACGAACAGAGGAGTTTGGCTATTGCGGACTTAATTTGATATAGCGCCGGTGAATAGACTGGTCTCCCTGACCCGGCTTTTGTGGGCGCTGAGAAATTTTCGAAGATTTACATTACATTACACGTTCTGCGGGAGCTTTTTTCACCATTTAATAAAGCAGCTTCGACCTCACGATTTTGTACATGTACTAATCGTTAAGGACAACAGAAATTATATTTCTCGGTCCCTCAACCGAAAATTGATGTCAGAAATTTGAGTCTATGACAAATAATACCATATAGAGTCTAATAAATAATAATAGTTCCACCTCTTGAACCATAGTTACATATTTTGATTCTATCTTTATCATTCTGTTGAACTCGTTGTAGTCAGTCGCGGTCTGTCAGCTGTCTTGAGTGACAGTCAACGAATATAATAATAATAAGTATAGAGGGAGTCTTTATGGTAATATCATGGAACAGTCTGTTGTTTTCCCCAACAACACAAACTTCGTTTTTGCAAAATTCGGCTTCAGGCGTTTTGAAGATTTCCACAGTTTAAGTCATTAGCTCTAGCAGTGGCGGCGCCAGGATTTCAGGCTAAAACCCTAAGCCCTTCCCTTTCTTCATTCCTCCCTGGCATTGGCAGTGATTTCCCACTTTTAGTTTGGGGCTGAGCCGCAGTTAGGGGGCTAATCCCCCTTTATCTCCCTCTGGCGCCGCCACTGAGCTCTATTAGCATTGCAAATAAATATCCCATCAACTTCACTGAGATGCGAGTTACTCTCGGATTGCATCCTATTGTGACAAAGTAATGATTAGCGATCATTCGCCAACTGTGTTTCCTGCCCTTTAAAATGCAGGTCAAAGGTTTTAGTGTTATCGCCCAATAGTCCATTTCTATGGAAAATCGGAGCTTCAGCTCCACGTGACACTCTCTTTCTTTAGCTCATTTAGCATTTGCAACCTACCCTAGACTTTGAATGGATTATAAAGGATCATTATGTAAATATCTAAGCAATTGCGTATGGTTATAACTATGTGTATGAGGATTTAATTTATAATTGCTAGTAAATTACTTGACATTTATATTAAACGAGCATTGACACTCCACTTTGAGAATACTGCTGAACAAGATGGACGTCAAACTTGTACTTTTGATGAACTGCGTAGCCCTTGTCTGTTGCCAGGATACCATCTCAATCAGAAATGCTGCTGAATCGCTGAACGAATACTTCGAAGATATAAGGTATCAGGTAGAATCTATTCGTCAGCTCCTTATGACTCAACAGAGAGCTGCTGTTTGCAACGACAGGCAGACGATACAGGAGATGAAGTCAGAAATTCAAGACATTCGCCAAATCATGCTTAAACAACATGGCAACGAAACTCAGGCTATGCAGGAGATGAAGTCGGAAATTGAAGATATTCGCAAGATTGTTCTTAACGATAGTCATGCTATGCAGGAGCTTAGGTTGGAAATTGACGAAATTCGACAAATCGTGATTCAACAGCAAATTTGTTATAGAAATCAGCCAAGAAAGACAGGTATGATCTTATGCGAATATATTATTAATCGAGCGCCTCTGAGTAGTTTTCTCGATGGGGCGTTATATAGATGTTCGCCATGAATGAATGAATGAATGAATGAATGAATGAATGAATGAATGAATGAATGAATGAATGAATGAATGAATGAATGAATGAATGAATGAATGAATGAATGAATGCATGAATGAATGAATGCAGGATTCATAGTCCTCACATCATGTTATACTGAGCTTTGTAAGTACTTAGATATACTGCACTTGGCCTATCGGTAACACGTTTCGTCACAGATCGTCCGGTAGCGAGTTCGACTCCGTGTAACGATCCTGGGCAAGTTGTTTTCACACATTTGCCTCTGTCAAAAAGCAGCATAGTCGGGTACCGGCGAATAATGGCAAGTTCTGCGATACACAGACCCAGTGTCCATGATGCTGGGATTCGCCCACTGTCAGTTCAAGGCCGAGTGATGGAATCGAGCTCCTCCCTACGTTCCACGTGGGATTTTCAAGGGCGGTGGTGTAGGGGTATGTTCAGTGCCTTGCAGCAGGAGGGTCGAGGGTTCGAATCCACCT